>DWEJ01000397.1:0-17120 GCA_018245835.1 Mysoria sejanus stolli | reverse complement strand
AGACTATGGCCTTAACCCTCTCTTTCTGAGAGGAGACCCATGTTCCAACAGTGGAACGACAGAAGGGTCGATATGGACATTTCGTATACTTATTTTTCATATTATCACAATTTGTTTCTTGCAATGTCACTATGAATTGAGGTTAAATAAATTTATAAACATTAAATACCTGAAAACACGATCGATACTACGCACCCATAAAAGTTTAAGCGTAGTTTATGTCGTTACCTATAAACTAAAATATACTTCACAATTTTACTTGGACTAAGAAATATTGTTATAAATAAAGACCAAATGAATCGAATTGAACAACATTACCACACGGTATGTCAACAATCAATTTTCATGACTTTTACACAATGCTACTATTGTAACTTAGCAACGTAAACTAATCAATCACAACCAAGATACTCGTATGTAGGTGTATGTGTGTACTTATCTATGTTTTTATATAAAGATACCTGATTCTATACTTCTATCAGGATGCTACTATCAGGATAGTGAGGAAGAATGATTATGCGAAAGTAGCTACAATTACTAAATTCTAATTTTACCAATTTTTCAAAGGGCTACTAAAATTATGCTTCCTGAAACGTTCCATCAAAACATTATCGTGACTAAAGCAATCCTGGACATAGTCCAAGAAGTCAATAGGAGAGGAACCCCATTGTTTCCTCAAACTCAATTATCCTTAGGGAGACTTTTCTATACACACGGGCATTAACAATAGAGCTTAATAGAATTTGGCCAAACGCACATCACACTGAACTTTTCGACTCAATAGAAAAACGATCAGTTCAAAATGTGAAGCCGTAATTGAAATTTCTGTAGTCGAAGAACATAAGGAAAACCTCCTTGAAAACGGGGGGATGCATTAAAGTAGTCTCCCCGAGCGGCGAGTATTTCTGATTAAGTACGAACATATAGTGCCCGGCGCACTTTGGCCATTGCGACAATCCTTTCACCACGATTCGAGGAACAAAATGAAAAAGAAAAAACTATCAGCATGAATAGGGCCTGAAACGTTATATTAGTGCTAATGTGACAGTAGCCAATTAATATTTCAAGTTATTACACCTTTTTTTAATTATTACAAAAAGGAATAAAAAAATTATAATTAAATCATAACACACATTCATGAAACATCATTTTTATATAAACATTACACATGTCATGCATTTACCATAACCGAGTTCCTAATAAACCGGCCAATTAATATCTAAATGTTACTTTTGTATGTAACCTTAACAATAAAGGGTGGATTTATGTATTTTCATCAACCTTTTAATAATAGACCAATAGAATAGTCCGTGTAACTGAACTTCCAAATTTGAAAATAATGAAAGCATTACATCTCCATACAAGTATCGATTACGGTAGTGCATTAATTAGGTTATTCGTAGGATAAAATCAGTCTTTATTTCCTAAACAACAACAAAAGCATGACCGGCCAACTCATATTCGTGACTAATCACGAATTGAAAACTTCACCCTGACCAATCTCGTTATTTTGCACCGCGACAAAGAAACAAGCACGCTTGCTTAATGGCGTGCGTGACAATTAACTGTGCCCTATTTATGCCTGTTTTTATAACAAAATTTTTCTGATAACCGATTTTTTATAATACCTTTGTCATAACATTAGCTTTTGTTTATTACAATTTCGAAAATGCAACCACATTCCTTTCACACTGCCACTGTTATACAGCATTGCTATTTATATGATTTAAGCGACCAGATGGCCAATTTGATGCTCGGATATGTGACTGACTGTAGAGCTTAGTTCTGTCTTAATTCAAACCAGAACATGTACCTCATAGAACTACCATTATAATAACCTAATAGTTATGAACAGGTTGTGGCGCTGCATCCCAGAAACACTGTATCGATGCATTAATATCTTGGATATATTCTAATTCGAAAAAAGAACTAACTTGTAGCCATTGTCTAAATATAATTCACTTACTGATCTAAGAACTTGTAGAATTTAAGCAGCGAATTATTGTTATAAACCTTAAAATGTATATTAGGTACCACATACAATGCAAGTTTCTTAAGCCCGTAAGCAAATTTATATTACGCGTATTATCAATGTAATTATAAATTCGTCTTATACATTTGTGATCTACTCCATAATTCTATAACAAACTACCATATTTTCTACCCAACTAAACCAACCGCTTAACTTGTCGTCCAAAACATGCCTATTCACGAAAATCACGAAAGCGTCTATTAAAACATATCCAATCATAATTCACATAAATCCCTTCATGAAATATTTAACTCTGTTGTGGAATGAAGTAAAATTTATAACGAACTCATTCAGCCGTTTGTTTATGTCTGTATCAATTATGATTTATAGCTGAAGATGGGCGCTATGAATTAATAACATCCCAGTTAATTTAAAATTTCACCACGTAATGGTCTAATACTGTAGTAATAAAAGCTAGATAATTTATAGGGTCGCATTCGCCAGCAATTTAATTACACACAATTAATACAACTCCCAGTGCTAGGCGCTGGTGTCTTTCAGCGATTGGCGCAGCCTTCAATCTTAGTCCACAACCCAATGCGGATACAAGTTAGTGGATGTCAGTTCTGCATCAGTAGAATTTTAACTACTTTAAAAGTATTCTGCTGTTTCACAAAAATCTTAGCCTTGTATAATTGATACATTGGAAATGAAACTGATCAAAATAATCAATTTCTCATGGATTGAATATACACGCAGTACAATTCAAGATTCGAAACATATGCGATGCAGTTCTTGAAGTCATGTGCTAAATAACACTTTTATATTATTATCTAATCACCTTTGAAATGGATTTGTAAAATTTGTCAAGTCAATTGGTAACTTATTCGTAGTTTGTAAAAGACCCAATAAACCGGCATAATGGAAAACAGTCTATGGTTCTCCTACTGTTAAAAGGCAAATGATGTCTTGATTGCCTCTGATATTTTATTGGTTATTTTGTTTGTATAGCAACTATAAAATGTACTAAACATCTAAATGTATCAGAAACTCGAACTAGGAATAATGGTATCATTTACTTGTGGTAACTGGCATCCATTTATCTTAGTGGTTTCAAAGATAATGCGCATCTATAATGTGATCTGCATAATACTATAAGCACTTTAATACATTATTCAACATGTTGATACCATGTACAATAGATTCCGACCGCGACGCCCGGTCAGATAAAATTAATGATAACTTTAGGCACCTATTCTGATTCTGGATATTAGTAACTATGTCATTATGTGCATGCATAACATTTAAAACAAAAATAGGCCAAGTAGAGCCGAATGTAGAACACAATTTCTTTTATATATAATGTATGGAGTGTGGTAAGCAAGCGTTTCAACGTAAAAAAATACAAAAGGTAAGTAAAATAAACGCCAATGAAAAAACAGTAATAATGTCACCCGTCCAGTGTATGTTGAATATGAGATTGTCAGCGTAAATCACAAGCCACACGCGAACTGCTAGTATAAAATATAATTACTGTTCGTCAAATAGCAGTTGGAAGGGTTAAATTTTATACAGTACAGTTCTGAATAACACATAACAGTACAATCAAATTCTACAAATGTGGAGTAAATATCGAATATCGTCAGTGATTACTTCGTGTTTATTTTTACTACAAATATTACTACAATTTAATAAGTATAAGTATGCAGCCGACTTTGCAATACAATTACTTGATTATTTACATTCACGAATCATATTGTACACCGCGCCCAGCGTTACTTAACATTAAGTCCGCTTATGATATGCAAACACGGTTTACCTACTAGAATTTTCGAGGATATTCCTGTTGGTCAGTTTAAAAACGATATGAATTAGAACGATGTAATAACAATCCACGCACACCACATCGAACATATAGAAATCACATCACATTAAATTTTACTGTCATATAATTAAGAACACTCCATATTCATTAATTCATCTATGTAGTATTATGCCTGTAATCCCCAAAGAGCTAGATAGGAAAGGAATATGACATGAACCTATTATTATACACTGGGCACAAATTAGACTCGACTACTGGAAATTTTAACTAGAAAATCTAATAAACAATAAATTAATCTAAACAGCTGGTAACTGGTATTAAACGACCACCGTGTCCCGCAGACACCAGCATTAAACACAAATAGACATCGAGGTATCGAATACCGCAGATGAGTCGCTGCCTGTAATCTGTTGTGTACTCTATGCGCTGGTAAGTTGTCTACCATATGAAAATATTATGTATTATTATAATAGCTTCGTTGGTCTGCCGATCGGGAGGTCCTGGGTTCAATTTCTGGGTCGGGAACTTACTAGATTTTATCTAATTTAGATTTTCTAATGGCTCGGAATCTGGTTGTGCCCGGTGTATGGTAATAGGCAACGTAACTGGTGAAACGTGAGAATGTTCTGCATTCCTTTGCCAACCTCTTCGGGGATCACAGGCGTGATGTTACGTTTATTATTATAACAGTAATATAAGTCTCTGGCACAAACTTTTTCAATCGTCCAGGGTCGACTGTGAGGTAATGCCATTAAGCATAAAGTACGCGTTTCTTAAGGCGTTACACGAGAAAAATTACACATAAATAAAAAAAAAACTATTTTAACTTAAAATAAAACGCAATAACTAAAACTAAATAAAATGCCTGTAAAAGAAATATCCACCGAGTTGAAAACGTGGAAAACCGTCGACGTTGCACACGAGCGACTCCAGATAATAGAATTACTGCGCGCAACTCTACATTAGTGGTGCTAGTGTTGTTAGAATAGAACCATGGTGAGGGAGTTAAACTACATACAACGTACACGTATAAAAGTTTCTTCAATCTTTTGTACCATTATTTAGTATTTTATAATTTGTTTTATATTTGACTACTTCGTTGATCGGAACTGCCTCGTTGGTTGTGTTGGTTGCAAGCGCTACTGCCGATCGAGCGGTCCTAGGTTCAAATCCCGGGTTCTATTCGATTTTTGAAATTTAGATTTTCTAGCTGTGGCTCGGAATCCATACTCCATAGTGGGATATAAACGTAAATAGTGAAAAATGAAAGTGAAACGCATCTATCTTCCTACCTCTTTGTGGATCACAACCTCGATGAGGCAATATGACCAATGAGATAATCAATAATTCCAACATTATACATCGACAGCAGAAGTATATAAAGTCTACATATAAGTTGGTTCGCTTTAAAAATTCACAAAATATATTACGCTCGGGCGCGGCATTTTAAAATAAGTTTATTGGAACTAAGGCTTTTATTTACACTGAGCGCGATATGTTGAAATAGCTCTGTGATATGAACAATTGAATACATTTGTAACAAAGCCGTGTTAATGAAAACTATACAAGCTCAGTATCAATGTAATTGTGCAACGAGTATTATTATAAAATAATCAAAGCCGTACCTTTGTGCAGGCTTGCATCTTGATTGCTAATTTATTGCAATGTTTGTGAATTAGTTATAATTATATAAATTGTGGAAGGTTATTTGCTAATGCCTGTTCAGACTTGTTCAACTTCAAGCTACAGGTATTGGTAGACATTTATTGCCAAACAAATTACAAACTATTCATCTTGAAAAAAATTTACGCGTTACGTTCCAATTACAAGAAAATTCCCAATTTTTTTCTTATTTTAGTTGAAATTTTTATCACTACCTATATTGATTAATTAAGCAACACACTGCTCAACTTTCTATGACATGTAAATTAAAATTATTCAAATGGTGACGGCAACTTTTTTTAATACGGTAATTTTAATTCTTATTTTGATTACAGATTTATTTACAAGCTGGCAGCTTAAATTGGCAAAATAAAAGCAAAATTAAATTTATATAATTATAAGAAACATCATCTAAAATATTATTTGACAATAAATAATAATTTAATTGAATACGAACGAAACAGAGATTTATTTGAATTATTCGCCTTCCTACAATTATCCAAACACGTACATAATGTCAACATCTGTAGAACGGCGATTTATGTTCGAATTACAAATAACGTGTAAACAAACAACACCGTTCGTTAACGTAACATTGTAATGTAACGTAGCGAACATTGTAATGTAACATATCACACTCGTATTGCTTTAATCTAAGTACGAGGGTGTTAATGTACGCATGTGTGACAGTACATTTACCTAAACTTATTTTCTCTGTAAACGTTATACATATTTGGTTTGCTTATACATACAAATATTTGTATTGAACACAACAAACGAACAAGATGTGTAAAATATACATATATAAGGGTTCCGCACACTAATACTGCTGCACGGAACGAGAGAACAAAACCCGAATGAAATTATCGTTTCGTACATCCGTTTGACAATGTGTGCGCACAGCTATTTTGAAACGAGAAGAGTTTAAGGATACGTTAACAGTTAAAAACAACGTAAAACTCGCAGAACTAAACAAGTGTTCCATTTTTAAAATGTGCTTTGCTAAATACACGCGTAGTAGAGAGATAAAACTGGATATTAATTATGTGAATTAATATTTATTATGGCCTGAAGCCAGGACTTAACATATGTCTGAAAATATTGTTGAATAGTCATGGTAATTAGTAGAACATTAAGTCTTCTAAACAATTTCGATAAGTTAATCATATTTATGAAATACAAAAATAATTGTGAAACGATACGGAACCGACGGACTGCGAATTTGATTCACATTGGTCTAACTTTTTCTTACGTGTTTCATTTTATGACAGACTTTATCATCTTACATCTCAATATTACATATGAAATTGCGTTAAATTCCCTTTCCAAAGTCTGAAGGCGTTCAAATATCTCATTGTTTTATTGATGTCAACCTTAACGTCACTTTTATGTAGAAAATTAAATTTACATCTGGAACGAATCATCCACATATATTATGTACGAACTGTGTCTTGTTCTAGAAATAAGGGGTACATTGCGTGTGTACTCATATTCTTGCTGGTTCAATCCCCTCTGCTTTTAAAGAGCTTATTAATTACTTACTTGGTACTATGTATTACTACTTGTTAGGTGTCAGAATAGGTCGTATGCTATTTTTATACTCTTAAAGGTTGGTCCTAACCAAAAATATAATTTCTATTTTTTGAGGAATATTTTATTTAGGCCAATAGGCACATGCACACATCTTAACGCCAGGTAGCATTGGCAGAAAATTCACATTGGCATTAAGCCCACCCGTTGTCACCAACAATAAAGGACAAATAAATAGTAGATACCTTTATCATGTACCTACATGCGTTATTTAACAATACTACATACGTTATTTATTAAATTTTTAAGAATGAAAACGCTTTGTAAAATAATTACATTCGTATGAAAAATGTAATGAATATTTACTAATTCAAAAGGACCATGTGTATGTAAATACATTTTAACAAATTGCCTAATGATCAAACGCTAGTTAATTGTGACATCATCAATATTAAATTTGGTAGTTATAAAATTTTACTAATGATATAATGTCTGCTAGCTTGCACTTGGCCAGCGTGGTAAACTATGACACTTCATGACCTATGAGAAATCGGATCTTCAGCAGTGAACAGGTTGACAAGGTTGATGATGTTTGTTATCAATAAAAAATTTCAAATGTTGAATATATGTACTTATAAAATTCAAGATACCTTCTGAGCTTACACAACTTTTATCTTTGCTATAAATTCAAAGTAACAGAAACATAACTTTATTTTGAGAGTTATATTTTTCGTAGCTGTCAGATCGTACGTTCCACAATGTCCAGTCGCGTCCTACCGTCGTAATGTTCAATTATTAAATATATTTATAAATTTTGGAATTTATTGTTTATAATAATAAAATTTAGGTTTTTCTTGACAAACATTTAGATTTATAACAAAAGGGAATAGTAAAATAAATGAAGAGAAATGTATATTTAGATGTCAGTAATATAAACACACATACTAACCAGGACTTATAACAATTTTTTTACATAAAATCGCCCCTGTAATATCCGAAGAAGTAGGCAGAAAAATATATTACACTCCGACGGTTCACCAGTTACGTTAACCTCCACTATGGAATAGGTGGTGAGCCTATTGGCATGCATCGGGCACATTTCCAGACTCTAAGCCACTACTAGAAAATCTCAATTACAAAAGTCCAGTAGAGGTCCAGTACCACCCGATTAGCAGTCGCGCTTGCTGTTAACACGACCAACGAAGCAGTCAAATTTTTTTTTTAGAAATATTTTAACATGGCACTATAACGTCATTACCATCTATGTTATTTTGCCACACTTAATAAGTCTTACTTTAAATAAATAAACATTGCCAACTTTATCGAGAATATTCTCTTTTCTAGATTAGAATTTCCACACATAGTTTCTTTAAATTCGGCGAATATGTTCGTTTCAAAGTCACTTCATTATTTTGAACTGTGCATTTCATTTTGTGGAATGCTATTTTTGTATGCAAATAACGAACGCCAAACGAATGAGCAGCGGAGCTGGTGTCAAGTACATGTTGCCCGTCACTGAATTTCTAGTACAGTTTATTGACGTCGATAATACTAAAACAATTCAAAATTTTAAATAGGAACTGTTGTTTATAACAGAACAATTGAACGTCACATATTCGGTTCGATACAAATAAGTTTTATTGAGTTAAATCATTAGTATTCCAATACGTTTGATTGAGAAAATTTATTTCAAAAGTATTTTTAATTACTTAGTTTATTTTTAGATAAAATATCTAGTAGTGGCTCAGATCTGGATTTACCACTGCTCGGCACATCGCAAGAGGCTCGTCCGCTTTTCCATGGTGGGAAGTAAACGCAACTGTTGACACGAGGCAGTAGTCATTGCTCTACCTACCTCCTCGACGATTGTCGGTGTCACGTTATTTAATTTAACTTATGACGGACACGCGTATGATACATTTCCTCTACACTATATAGTAGGTACACATAATACTTACTCTATAAATCGACGTAAACATTCTATACAAAACGAGTAAGTCGAATAGAAATATCTACGGAATATACGGTTGATGGCACACTTCTAAATTATCCCGGGGAAGGAGCGTTGTTGTTCAGTGAACAAAAAGTTTAATTGACGTACTCACATCCGGAAATTACAGCTTCCGCGGCGTCTAACGATGGCTGCCGCACGAGCAGCCAGGCCTGCTTTATAGCCCGTTACGAGCGAATTTGACCGTGTCACATTATTATTTTTTTGTTTTTATAAGGTAGTATGATTACAATTTTAGGACCAGAAATCGTGTCTGTGAAAATTAAAATTATAATTATTGTATAATTTTTTATATGTCCATGGATCAATATAAGTGTACATAGACGGTCTTACATTTCTACTTTACGTTTTGGTTACTAGAACAATAAAATAGAGCTGTGATCAGATGGGAATAGTTTGATATTAATATAGACCAGTTGTGTCATATGTATCCATTATTGTGATAAAATCATAGAGCAAGTTACATAAAATTATATAACATGTTTATAGAAAATGGCAAAAGATGTTTCCTTCGCCTTCTTTCTCTTGGCCTATCGCAGATTTATAAAGAGAACGCGAAAAGTGAATGACAGGTACACTTCGCCTCAATGTTATTTTAACATTCATTAAATTTATGTTCATTATATAACGAATGGTAGAGTATATATGAAATAATACGAATTAAGGTAAAACATTTATCGGTTACATTCGTACTATCAATGTCAGACACAAGCATAGACGATCAAACGGTTGTAAATAGTAGAAATATATAAATGTATATCCTTCTATAAAAAAAACCTTAAGAACCTTCAAATTTAGATAAGTGATACCCGGTTCCATCACTGCTGAACCACTACTCTATAATTTTTCAACAGACGACATAGCTTATTACCAAGAACACCCAAATTTTAAATATTCAAGGATTGTATGCGCGATTTGATTTATTGTAATTGTTTTGTTACAAATTTTCGCCATAACTTCTCATATTCGCTATAACCAATCTCTCCAACGTGCCTTCTATAAAAGTCAAACATTGCAAATCTGTGGTCCATTCAAATATCCCACAAAAACTCTCATTCGGTTTATAGCCACCCCGTCAATGTGACTAGAGTTGATCAACTGTCTGTTTTACAATGTGCCGTAAACGAACGTGGTAATGTTTATTTTTAGCAAAAAACGGGAATTGTACATCAAACACGAACGAACATTCAGTGGAATGTTGAGTTACGGTATTTTTAAAAGTACAAACACGTAGGCAATAAGAAAAAAAACATAAAATATCACTTGTTATTATGTACCATGTTACTGCCTAAACTGTCTCGTTGGTCGGGTAGTTGCAAAGCGCGACCCTCGACCGAAAGATCCTAGGTTCAAACTCCGGGTTGGGTACTGTTGGATTTTTCTAATTATAATATCTATATGGTTATATATAATTTTCAGCAATTTCTCGGAGTCTGGATTCGTGGTTGGTATATGGCAATAGGCTCATCAACTATTCGAGGATGTGACGTAAAGGTATCTGATGAAACATGGGAACGTACTACACTCTGCCAACTCTTCAGATATCCGGATTCTATCCAACAGTAGAACAATAAAAAAATAAATATGTTCATATATAAATTATAATAACGGTATTCGCTGCCTACCCATTAAGAAACCCGCTGTGACATATAATAATAATAATAAAAATTAACTAGAAACTAAACTGAAATGATCAAGATGTAGAGAAGAACAACTTAGCTAAATCCCATTTTCTATCGCAGTCAATTTTCACGTTTAAAAAGAAAGTAATTCCCCGATGTACTGTTTCAATGTATTATAACATCTCCTTAAATGAATGCACTATACAATCTATCTAATTGAAAGGTGTGTGTGACATAATTAATACCGGCTGATGCTTAAAGTAGAAAAAATATTCATTACTTTATATACATATCTTCACGCCGGGTCCCTCACGGGGTAGGCAGAGAGCACTGAGTGCCAAATATCTCTATCCTTACAGACCTTTATACAGTGAAGAATATTGCTACGCCTGATTCCCGTAGGGTTGCACAGTCTGAGGAATACCATTGTTCACCGGCCTCTTAATGTCCTCATTGTAACTATAGAGCTAAACTCTAAACATTTATAAGTAGGTATTAAGTCGTAATATTATTTAAGCCACAAATATTCCTGATATAGAACTCTGTTTACCTCTACTCATGACGTACTATTTCCTGAACCTATTATAATGAAAAATAATGTTAAATACATATCATCCATACCTGCATATATACTAACATTCGTATAATAATAAAAAAATATTGGACCTTATACGAAATATAAAAATGATTAAAGAGAAAACACAACCTCATGTCTGTAAGAATAGACTTTAAATAAATATTTGGCACTCGGTGTTATCCGTCTACCCTGTGAAATAACTACCGTGATGGTATTGTAATAATTGGGTGGATAAAAGTAGCCTGAAGCAGAATTATATTGGAAGAATATTTTTTCGTACATTTTCCCGTATAGCTATTATTATGTTATTATGAAAATAATATTGCGTTGTAATTCGTCGTTCGCTACAAATATTGATAAAGAGCAACATGTTCGAGATAACGAGGTCTCATTATCCGATAAATATACCACCGTTTTCCGTCATAAAACATATCAGGGTTACGTTAATTTGTAATAACCAAACAAATTAAAACATTGAAGCGTTCAATTATCCTCACAGAAGTGCCATAATATACTAATAATATCTTAAAACAAGGCATATGACGATATATTACATTATATTATTTCCTATTATAACGTTCGAATAAACTCATAGCTATAATATGAATAATATCTCTGTCTTCATCAGCATCAGCCTATTGCACACCACTGCTGAACACAGGCCTTCCCTGAAGGTTCACGGTGATGATCCCTACGCTGAGCGTGTGGGTTTAGCATCACAGAGCACAGCTTCTTGTACCGGCTACGCCACTGTCCATAAGCGACCAGGGCATTTACTTGTACCCAGGTATCTTGTCTTGCATCTTATATCGACAAATTATGTAAACAGATATAGGAATAAGTATCTCCCTATAGCAAGACATATTATTAAGCAGGTAATTATTGCAAACATATATTATACAATAGTTACCGACTGGATATTTAAAAATACACATGTAGCGTAATATATAATACCTACATGTATTAATAGATCGGTCGGTGAAGATATAAAAATTTATATTCATTGTAAAATTATAAATTCAATATAGGAACAATCTTGCCTTTAATTTCACATAAATATTTTAATAGACACTGCAGATGAGAACAAAAATAGCACTTCCGATAAAATGTTAGAGGAACTATTGACAAATTTTAATTGGTAAGGGACTCGATAACTTAAATGAATAGTGTTAACTGAATTATAATGAGTAGATTATTTTTAAAAACTAATTATTTCCCGAAAGCTATTCGGAAAACTTATAGAAAATATCTCAACATAATTTTGGTAACTTTTCAAACTGTAGCAAGCCGAACATCCCTGTAAATGCAGTATAAATATCTATGTGTTCACTGAATTCTACTAAAAATATCGTATTTAATTGAATAATTATATACATTAACTTTACTAAAAATGACAAACCTTACTACGCGATTGTACTCCAAAGAAAAGTTATAAATATAAAACACCAAGTTTACTGAACCCAAGAAAACGACACTACACGCAATAAATTAATAACGGAATGAATAAAAATAAATACAGCCGCATTGTACATAATTGAAAAACCATAAATGTCACTAACTCATCACACTAAGGTGAAAACAAGCACAATGAAAAAACTAGAACACAAAATTAAAAGCAACGAAAATTTATAATACCAAAACATTGAACTGTTTATTACAATATTTTGAAAACTCACTTTATATTACTCGACACGTGCTTCCAAACGCGCGCGGCGAGTTCGAAATTCAAACGAACAACCCACGCCACGCTCGGAGAACGAATAACTGAACTGAGTATTTATCAAAATGTGCTCGCCTGAAGGGAAGCGCTTAGCTGAACGATGAAAATAATAATACCCACAACTTAAAATACACCGTAACTCAGCTTCATAAAGCACAAAATAACGAATTATGAATGAAGACTGAACTAATCGAAACGAAGTGTGCATGCATATTGTTATTGCTTTCTTTCATACGATTAACGGGGTGACAGAAAGGGATAGATAATACCATGCTGCGCATGTGCTTTTCCCGGAATTTTATAGTGAATAATGTGGCAGATGATAAAAAGTCTCAACTTAACTTTTATAAATACTTTTTACTGCTGGCGATAGCAAAGAGTAGAACAAGTTTTACTGTTTAATAACAGGGATTTCGTGAGAGTTTTATTGCACGTACCTCATCTCAGAAATTATATGTAAATGAGAAGCTTTAATTTTGCTGTAGAAACGTGGCTTTAGTTTTTTAAATGAAACATTTGATTTATATTCTTGTCTTTTTAATAGGGGCAGTGATGTTTGTAGATATTTATATATTTAAAAAACATGTTAACCTTACTAGAATTTTGTTTGTCTACAAAAAATATCTTTATTTAAATTTTCCTAATTTCAATTACTTTAAATTACCTAACTTATTTTTAATTGACCTAACAAAAATAAGAAGCTAAATATTTTTAACTTACCAATACACAATGGCACTGTATCATTCCACCTGTTGTCATCGTAGCACCATATAACGCGCGCCCTCTGCCGCGTATCCACGAAAACAAAGTTGACGTTGCAGACATAATTAGCAACGTCGTCGTTTCGGTACACTAAGTAGCCATTAGAGGGCGCTACTGGAGTCACACATCCCGTACCTGTCAAAAGATGGCGTTAGTGAGACAAGATAAAGCACACAAAATAACTGATAGATGATAGTGTATAACATAAAATCCTGTAAAGTTTACTAAATCATTCATAGGTAGAGTTAAAAAATTATATGATCCCAATAATAATTGTTAATACTAGCTTTAAAAACAAGGGTATACAATTTTAAACCGTACGGTAATGAAACAAAACACAAACTAGATCAAATAGTTTCATAATAAATTATATACTTACTCGTTACAATCATTAACCAACCCATTAACAAGTTTTACAAATAGAAATAAATGGTATCTGCCAGGAATAACATAAAAAAAGCTTGAATAGAGAGTGTTCGTATTTTCTCATTTGAATGAATCATTTTCCCACAGTAAAGATAACATAATTACGTAACGAGAATGACACGATAACACGAAATATAATTTTATTATATTTTATGTCATCTTTACGTGTAGGTAAAACGTAGGTATTCGGAGGATAAATTATAAGCACTATAAATTTTATTCAAATCAGTCCATAACATGTGCGAACTAGAAAAAAAGATTGGAGAAAAAAACAACTTACTTTTATAATGCAACAACACGCCCCTTTTTGGGAATGCGCCTTTGGAATTTGCCTCGACCATCACCTCCACTGTGTCCGTGACAGAGGTCAAGCGGAGAGGCAAGTCCACTTGCTCGCAAGTTGACAGCAACGTGTCACCGTTGGAGTCCTTAACCAGCACGTAGTCCGTACATTCTTCTTCGAAGGGGCCTATCGCTGTAATAAACAATAATAATACATTCAGTTATTCTGTAAACAATATCAATCGATTATATAGTGCGGCTGATTCGTAACATTTCACATAAAATCCCAGAAGAGGTAGGCCAAGGGGTGAAGTACACTCCCATGTTTCACCAGTTACATTTACCTTATTGTATGTAATAGTGTAGAACCTATTGCCATGTACTACACACAAATATGGACTAAGTACCTACTAAAAATTTTTATTTGAAAATCTAAGTCAGTATAATCCGACATCGTTGTGCGAATGTTTCACAAATAATAATACTAGTTGTTTTGGTACAACTGTCATCTGATCCTAAACTGGACAGGGGAAGTTATATTATAAGCAAACAACTGATGGATTACATATGTAAATTACAACACAAGGCATAGTTTATTTGTAGCGCGTAATACACACTCACGTAGGCAATTGGTCACTCAGATACAGAACCAACACTTTTGCTGAATAGATAAATGTGTCCCGAAGAAATGGTCCCTAAGAAATGGTCCCTAACAAAGGATTTTGGTAAATTCCACCCCTAAAGGGATAAAATAGGAGATGAAAATTTGTATAAATCTTCTTAGATTTTCGACTGATTGAACTAAAATTACGCAAAAGTTTGTAAGTATGGATGGATGTTTGTTACTGTTTTACGTAAAAACTGATATCCACGCGGGCGAAGCCGCGGGCACAGCTAGTATTTTAATATTTCTTTTGAGATTTAGAAATCATATGCAAGACTAGAATTTAAGATTTTGAAGTATTATTATATAAAAATTTTAACCTCAAATTCCAGGCTTTTTTCTTAGAATTCCCTATAAATATTGTAGTGTAAACGAAACTGGAACGATATACTGACATAATACAAATATTGACATTAAGTCATTAATTATGACATTAAGTTAATTATTAAATATTGACATTAAGTCTGTAGGTAAATCATAGATGGCGCTAAATATGGTTATGATATAGGTTAGGTACGGTAGGATAGACGAAGAAACTTACTACGTAAACTAATGTCTAGCAGCGTGACCCGTATCCTCTGCTCAGGGTGACTCTTCAGCTTCCAGCTGCACTCGTCTCCAATATAGAAGTGGGGGTATCCTGGGGTCCGGATGTAGCCCTCGCTGTCCGGACCCCAAGCTGCAACTTGCACCTCACGGTTGCAGTAGTGAACTGCCAACGAATCTGGAATGAAAAAAAAAGTATTTTTTATTAACATTAAATTTTCAATAAACATTTTCTATTGCTTTACAATTAATTTAAAATTCCCATGTGTAGATTCTCTAATGATGATAAAAACACCGTTAATTACCGTCTGTATTATAACCGTGTGTTAATTGTCAGCTATGTAGTATGGACAGGATAATGTTGATGGAGAAACTTTCTACGTCAATACAAATTTCGTCTGTAAAACTACTTCATTAGTCATTTCTCAAGTTTCAACTGAATATAACAAGCTTCATAATTCTTTCATGAAAAATACACCTAAGTTATGTAAAGTGATGAGAGAAGTTTATATTGCCCTCCATAAAACTGTTGGTCCACGCTTCCATTTTCAGACCATACGTGAACTTTGATGTGCTTTACTCATAAATTTCTATGTCAAATAACGAATATATTAGAATGTTTTTTTTTGGGTTCGTTTAACAGCTTTTTATGTTCTCTACGCAACATTTATGAGCTGTGTCTGCGCCAGGGCTCAATAATTTTAACGTAGCATAAATATAATGTGCGTAGATTTCTCCATGTTTGCGTGCAAATATGCGATATGCTTACGCGTATTCATATATGCATATACGCATATACATTGTTACATTATTAATCTGAAAAATTATAAAGTATATATTTGTATATATAGGAAAAGATGCATTCAAATGATTTCTTTTAAGACAAACAGTTTTAATGAAGAAATCGTTTGAATCGGATATATTAAACTATATTATTATAATAGATTGATTTATTTTTGCCTCAAAGCTACAAAAATGTTCGCATGGGTCTTGTTTGACATTGCATTGTAATTAGAGTCAACTACATTTCATTAGCTATATTTGTAAAATAATAATACTCTATTGCATATGTACGAACTTAGAATCGAACAAAGCCATTAAGGACAAATTCTTGTTCAATTTCATGAGCCATAACATAAACAGCCATTGGACTATTAACACGTCACGATAATCCACGTCGTAAATAACGTCGATAACAATTGAGAGCATGGGATACATTAGTAGCAAGGAGCTTAATGTTACGGGATACGAGTGTTTCCCAAGCTTTACAAAGTATTGGAATATGATCTATTTATGTTTATTTATTCTTTATTGTTTACCTATAATAAGGTTACAAAGGTTTTCTTTATGCCTAAATGAATTCTCTACCAATTAATCGAGTTAATGGTGAGTACTGAATACCTACACTATACTTAGTAATTAACTACATTTTGACTTTGATTAATTTGACTGCCTCGTTGGTCGTGTGGTTGCAAGTGCGACTGCAGATCGGGAGGTCCTGGGTTCGATTCCCGGGTCGAA
>DWEJ01000396.1:0-17098 GCA_018245835.1 Mysoria sejanus stolli | reverse complement strand
CTCCGACCTCTCAATCAGAAACAGCCGCCGCTCGGGGTGGCTCCTTTCATGCAGTCCCAATCAATTTAGATGAAATCTACTTACAAGGAATGATACAGCACAACCTCCGACTTCGGCCCCCGCGCGAGCACCAGTTTATTTTCAATTTATGTCAGAGATATTCACTATTGTTTATTGACGTATTACTATTTAAGCTGGGCATTCAAAAATAGAAAGTAAAGTAATAAATAAATGCATCACCATCATCATCACCGTCATCATTAGCTCATATCACTCAGTCCACTGTTGGACATACATAGTCCTCCTCCAAAAAGCGCCACGAGTCCTGTCCTCGGCTTAGTTAATCATACTTTATTTAGTCATTTATTTTCGCACACAACTAGAGAAATGTATCTTATATAAAATTGATATAAAATTCTATGGATATGATCTGTAGCCTATAAGAAACTGTCATATGAATAAGTATCCCACTTAGCGTCTTAACACAACTTCTCATACCGACAATTCGACAACGTGTGAAAATTCATCTGAGCTCTCCTTCTTACGCTTATAATATCTATTCATACCCTTTATTGTCTAATCTTTAAACTGATAAATAAGTTCCTTCGCCTGCAAATAAATAGAAAAATGTAATAATAACCTAAAACCTAAAATCACAAAACTCACAAAACTCACAAAAGCAGGTGCCGCGAACAGTTCGCTATTAATCGGGATTTCCATGGCGTTATTATAAATTGGCGTTACAAATTGTCTACGTCACTGAAACAGAATTCCGCCCGAAACTTGCCTCAATGTGTAACTTTGGGACAATAAAAAAGTTGCGCAGTTAAAATGTCCGGAACAATAGAGACGGTGCCGGCTTCGCCTAATTTCCATGTACAAGTGAATAATGTGGAAAAGTCCGGTTTTCATCATGCAGCTATTAAATTTAATATTTGACTCGACGCATTTAGACAATCTGTGTTCGTACTTGTAACAAAAATTTTTATGATGTCGATTTTTTTGCTTTCTTTTTCTATAGCAAAGGTTACATACGGAGGGAAGAGGAGTTGATTCGGTAAAGCGGTCACCCGTCGTAGCCTGAAACCTTACTCAATAATTATAATTATAAAGAAAATCATAATTAAATTATTGCAATCGATCCAGTCGTGGCTTCAATTTATGTCCGACAAATATATATAATTGTGATGAGTTTAACCGTTTGTCTTGTATCTGCGTTAAACTCTAATTTAACCACACTATTCGCTATAAAAATAAAAAGAATAATAGCAAGTGCAAAATGAGAAAAAAATACCAACCAAAAAAAATGATGAGCAATGTTTCATACATAACAATGTTATTACGAGTCGTAAAAACAGGGGCCGCTGACTCGTTAATTTTTCACCGCTTAAAGCGCTACAAATCGCTTTGTGGCCGCCACACGTCATTAGCCAGGGATGTGCCACATTTACAACTCTTAGTTTATATACGAGTGTCATTATTATTATTAAATCATCGCGCCGAGTTCTCGTTGGTCTAATAGCAGCAAGAGCGACTGCTGAGCAAGACGTCCTGGGTTCAAACCCCGGCACAGACAAAGTGTTATTGAATTTTACTAATTTAAAATTTTTCAGTAATAGTACGAAGTTAAGACTTGTCCCCGGTGTGTGACAATAAAATGATATGTGGAAACTCAAATTTCGAAACGCTAATTGAGCATAAAACTTCATTTACGAAATCATCTCTCTATAAAAATAATATGGTATATTGCACTGTTAATTGTTTTTAAAATCCTGCATAGACGAATCACAAGACTAATGCCACTGCTGAAAACAAAAAACTACTCATGACAACATTGTATCTAGCACCACTCAGATTACAAAAACACAACACTTCTATTATTACTGCGTATTGACAAAACTTGTTTCAGTAGTGCTGTCCCACAGTCGACACCAAAGGTCCGTTCTTTCTAAAACGCACATTCTAAATTTGAAATTACTTCCGAATTCCGAGCTCATTAATTTTCAACAGCCTACAGCGCTTTAAATCGCATCGCAGCGGCAACATGTCATTAGTGGACAGGACGGACGAAATTTAAATGTTTAATTAGCAAGTACAGACCGCGGCGAATGGGCACACACCTTTAGTTTTTATACGTGTATAATACGTTTAAATGTCGCTTAGGTAAGATATGAATATTAGTTTAAATTATTAAGTAACTTATCATAACATCACGCCTGTGATCCCCGAAGAGGCAGCCAGAGAAGTGTACTACTATCCCACGTTTCACCGGATCCGTTTTCGTCCCAGTATGGAATAGACAGTGAGTCTATTGCCGTACACCAAGCACACATCCAAAATTCGAACCACTATAAGAAAATGGAAATTTTAGAAGAAATCAATAGCGCCCGTACCGGTATTGGAATCCAAAACCGCTCGATCGACAGTCAAGCTCGCAAGAAACAACCGATTAATCGGAGGTTAAATAGTGATATATAACTGATAACTGTATTCATTGCTTTATCTATCGTATTCTTTTGTACCTTTATTATGGACGGTGGTAGCCTAGTGGCTTAGCTTTCCACTCCGGGGTCCAGGTTTAAATACTAGCGGGCACCTCTTCATTAACAAAATTTTGAAGATTTTCAAGATACATTCATTAGATCAATAACACTTGTCATTATGATGAAGAAAAACATTGTGAGGAAATCTATTTTTTTTTCATGAATTATCCAGAACATTTTCAAGGGCATGTGAAGTTTGTCAATCGTAAGTGGTCAACGTGTCGACTATAGGCTTAAGCCTCGCATCCCGAGAAGCGACCAGTATTCAACAATATTCCAATATACATACCGTATTAAACACAGTATTCAAAACAGTATTCAAGAAAGTATTCTAATAGACCGGTATTCAAGCGTTGAGGACAATGCATAATGTACAGATCTTCAAAGACTTGTATTCAAACTCAAAAGAGTATTATGATTAGCTCATCTCACATATTACTTGGGAATATAACTTAACTGATGTAGTGTGGGAGAGTACTAAGATCCCAGCCTAGTTCTTCGGGAAAAGAATGAATGAAAGTAACACAATATCATTATAGTCACGCGAAGTCCCTCGTGGGGTAGACAAATAGCGCCGAGCACCGAAAACCTTCGTACCTCACGTGCCTAATTATCGTAAGTAGCGTAATCAATTAGAAACAAAATCTATATACTCTTAGCAGGTAATAGTGCAGTACACTAGCTGTTCAATTTGATTCGTGTTATCTGTGCGATGAAGCCAATCGATCAACACCTGAACTTTCAATATTTCGAATATTTTCGCTGCGAAAGCGTCATTCAGCTAACTCTATCAAATGCTACTGGTCGCTATGGCGCGTTGCTATTTACCGGGGAACAGAAATTGTTGGTAATTTATTAAATAGAGTGGATTTTTCTCGTCCTGTTTCACAGGATCTTTGTTGTGTGTCGTTTTCACAGGATTTTTGTCGGCCTGTTTTTTAGGCTTTGCAGAGTTCATGAAGCTGAAAAATGACAATCGATATCTATGTCTATTGGCAGCAGAGTAGGCGGTGCGCGAAGATGTGCTCTGCGATCCCTAACTGGCATACCCAGGTTGAGGATGTGGGGTTATGTTAACCCGTAACGGGAGGCCTAGGTCCGGTTGCAACGGGATATAACCATGATAACCATGATGATGATTACATATATCTGTTTTGATATTCATTAAATGTATGTATTTATCGTATCTTGTATATTCTAGTATTTTTTCAAAGTTAGATAAAATGAAACTAAAATCTTACATTTAGAATACTGTAAAACTGCATACGCTTTCTATATTTATTTCGCCTCAGAACACACTGTTCTATAAAATTGTATGCTTCCTTCGTTCCTCAGTGTTTCTCTGTAGTCTCTGTAGTGTAGTGTCTCTATGCTTTTTGTTCTTTGTTTGAAAAAGTCAACTACACCCTCTCAAATAATAAAAACGGAAACTTAGCTAAGTTTTGTTTCAGTTTTTATAAGGATGTTCCAAAGTTACAGACGCAATAAAAATCTGGAATCATTTAAACTGTAACCTCAGTACACAACCCTGGTTTAAAGACTGCTCATTAGTCCCTCATTCATGTCCTAACAAGCAGTCATCAGTGCGGGTAATATTGAATCAAATTACATATGACTGGCCCCTACTTAACATGAATTCTCAAAGACTGATGAAGCGGTACATTCTCTTTTTGCATATTTGAGCTACGAGCGTGCGAAATCGTTGTTTTTTGAAAAAAGAATCAATAACAGCTGTCAGTAATCCTCTTCGACTTAAAGAGGAGAGATGGCAGTCGTTACGAGGGATTTTTTTATCCGATGAAAAGCGCAGACGCGTTCTAAGATCGAAAGTGAATGCTTAAAAAAAGCACATTTGAATTTTCTTAATAAACATTTTTTTTCTAGTAGTACCTCGAAGTCCCCACCCATATTGTAATGTGATGTAAATGTAACTGGTGAAACGTAGCCTCTATCTACCTCTTTGTGGGGACCAGATGGGATGTTATGTTTTTTTTTAAGTAAGAAAAACTTAACGATAAGCAAATAATTCGATAGTACAAACAACAGTATAGAAAAAGCATAGATAATGTCACAGGGACATTATAAATATTCCCGTCCAGTGTGCGTGGTATTGTACACGTCAGTTATTAGGATTCCGTGGCGCCAAGAAATGCGCAATAAAGTTCTTGGCGTATAACTGTCTGGGGCACCGAGTATTGTTTTTTTTGTTGACGGTATCCTCCTAAATATTATCTACGTTAAACATTTTGTTTCCACACATTTATTTTATTATACATAAACTCATGCCTTTGCCCAGGATAGGCTGAAAAACATTATTGCTACTCTTCACAAGTAAAGTGTATGTGAGGCTATTGCAATACCGGGCATAAGTGTAGACTCCGATATACCCAATATCCAACAATGTTTTGCCCAACCCAGGAATGGAACGAGTCGACCCTAGAACTTCTCCACCAACGAAGCAGTTTAATTTTTAACGCAAATAAAATGTTATTGTTATTGTCTTCGTAATTATGTTTATAATAAATGTAATTTGTATTGATCACTATTCAATGTATCCAACATTAAAATTGGGCAAATTGGCAAATAAATAAATATATTAGACATGCACGATTATATAATTTTACTGATATATAAAATACCTAAAGGATTTTTTAATGTATTTTACTCTTAAATATTTCGAATTTAATAAATCCACTGCAGATCGGAGGACTTTATTTAATTTGAGTAACCCAATATCCTTCAGACCTCAGAAATTATTACCGGAGTTTCGGAGGTTTTAAAGTGGGATTAGCGAAAACAAACCTCGTAGAAGTCCATGTTAAAAATCAATTTTAAATTTTAAACCTTTTACTTTCTACATACAAACTTTTAAATTAGCTTTTAGATTCTTCGGAAATCTATATATCTAGTCACTGAGATGTTTTATGTCTCACGACTGCTACTTGGCTCTTCCGTTAATAAAGGAAAAATGTCATCCAGACTGTAATGGCAGCTACATATATGACAAATCGATAAAAGTAGCGTTCATATATTTCGATATTAGTTTCGTAACTCACTTTCCTCATTAACTTTAGTAGCTCAGGTGTGTCCATCGACAAGGCAATGTAATGGGGCAAACTGTAACTGTTTTGAATGCGTTTTCTTTCAAGACGCACCCTTTGAAAAGAAATTTTATAAAACATAATCATAAAAGGCGATAACAATATTTGAACAAACCTCCAACACAATGAATCAACAAGCAATTTCCAAAATAAAACATAATATAAAGAAGCACATTGTTACAAACCGCATAAAACTTTAAATTGGTTTTCGAAAATTTCACGAGCTCCCAAACTCGGACAATCCGGAACCGTTACAAAATTCATCTTTATTGTCAATGTTATAAGATATAATGTAAGTGAACTTAAAATCTGGTTGCAAATTTACGTATTGTTTGCGAAATTAATATTACAGTCCCACGAGGAGGTCACAAATAAAATTGACCTCTTTATCCGAAGACATAAAGACCGAGTTTTGTTCTACTCGTGATTCCCCCTGAACAATTGTGATGTGGTATTTTTGTATACGAATGACTTACTTCACCAAAAGTGAATGATAGATGTGGAAAGTTTACGCGCTAAAATAAAAGGAACAGTTTTTATTTCGAATTCGGTTTCCGAGGGATAATTTGGTTCGGAGAGCTTTTTGGACGTCATTATTTATCCCTGAATGCGGGAGTTTCTCTTAGGATTGTTATTGTATTTCTTCATTCCGTACATAACGGAGAGAGCCCGCGGCGTCGCTCGAGTTCCTAAGTCAACTTAAAGGTTCTACAGATATCGAGTTATTAAATAACATAGGGTCGCGTAAGAATCGATTCATTAAGTTTCCTGGACTTTATTTTCCTGTTTTCGTCCGTTGGCGATTACGCTGGAAATTTTGAATCTCGAGAATACAGCTTCACCAAGACGTGCTCGAATTTCTACCACCCTATTGATGGTGCAGTGGTTACCGTACCGTACCGTTACCGTAGGGAAAACACAACGTGGGGTCTTGGAGGAGATCGTCTTCCCTTCAAATACCTCCAGCATTTTAAGAATCTTAACTATCAATCTGCCTTGAAGTTGCAGCTGGACCTACTCCGACTACTGTGAACAGAAACCGGTAAAATATAGTGTTGCGCAATCGAACAGTATAGAATAGAATACTAGTCATGAGTGTCATGACTAGAAACTTAGAGTCGTGTACAAGTATGACGATTAAGTTCTAGTATTTTCTACAACTTTGGACAGTAGCGTCTTCTGATGTCGAGTAGCTAAACTACACCTGATAGAATAATCTAAAACGCAACGTTTTTAGATAAGCATTCCAAAACGTTCATCGATGTATGAAAACAAGGCGTGTACGGCTGGGAGCTCAATTTGTGTTTGCGACACAACGAGTAACATTAGAGCGAATTACATGTAATTTTTTCTGATGTGATAAGTAATAAATAGTGTTTCTACGACTTTTAATCGGCGTAATTTATTTCTACGAATCCCGGCTCCTACCAGTAGAATAACGTCAACCGACAGATGTCAGCTAAATAAAATTTATGTTAATAATATCATGTACTCTTACAAATACGTAACTTAAATTTTCGTAGATTGGCTTATTGGTTCTGGCCTTAGTAGACACGACTACCATTATAAGGTTATGGGCTCAATTACCAACCACAGACAAATCTTTGTATGTTAATCATGAACATTCCGTGTTCGGTTGTTAAATGATAAACGTAAGTACCCACGTAATTGAAAATGTACCTATATAAACCTTTTTAAGTTTCTGATTACCGTAGTGCAGGTGTCGTCTAATCTGACATTACTTGGCTATAGCTGAAGTGTCCTCAAATACGATTATTACGAGTAGAAATTCGGGATTAGGCGCAAAAACCCGTCAGACAAAAACCCCCAGAGACCTCTATATCGATCAGTACACTGAGACAGGTTTATAATGATAAAGATTATCAAGTACTATTAAGTAGGAATGGTATAATTATGAACATTTAAATCCAAACCGAATCGAAAACCTGGGCACTAGTCCCAGCATATATCAAACTGACTAAGCCTAACAAATAACATTTGTTCATGAGTTCATATAACAAGAGCAACCGATGGACAAAGCTGACCGTCAAGCCCAGTACCCGACACGAGGAAAACCAAGCTAAGCCGGCCAAAGTCCGGAAACTTGGAGAAGACAAATGTGCGACCGGAAGAAATATTGCAGCATTCCCGCATCGATGGCTTCATTAATTTCTGACGCGCCATTTGCTGTCGTACTGCCGTCAAAAATCCTTTATACCAGGAGCCTGTAACATACTAAGAGATTAATCACAATGTTGAGAATAGAAATAATGTTACAATTTTACCAAAGTTTTACCAACATTGAAGGCCGATAAAGATTATTGTATTTAGTAAAGAAAAGCGCGCTCGTAGTGTCCGACGAGGTAAACAGAGATGTGCACTCCTACTTTTCATTAGTTACGTTTACATGCCGTTATGGAATAGGATGATATACACCAGGCACAAATTCAGGCTTCGAGCTATTACTAGAAATTTTCCCAAGAAAATCTAAGTCAGAAGAATACAATAGTACCGGACACGGATAAGATACCAGGACCTTCCGATCAGCAGTCGCCGTTGAAACCACTCGGTAAAGAATATATACTAATATATAGATAAATTTACCAAAAAAAATACATAACACTCCTGGGCTCATATTCAGACATCTTATCATCTGAGAGATCTTATTAAGATAAAAGACCGAATTTCGATAATTCTCTCGCTATTAATATCTTTATGAATATCTCAATAGTAATAAATAAACCCTTTAAATATCCCCATATTATTTTCAGCACCCTACAAGTACATGATAGATAATAGGATTAGGAATATAATACAGATCTAATATATAATTGTAGGCAATATGTAATAACAATATGAAGGCTTCGTTGGCAGAACAACCAGTTGTAAACACGACGGCTAGTGGAAAGGTCCTGGATTGAACTCCCGGGTCGAGTACTCTAGAATTTTTCTAACTTAGAGTTTTTAATAGTAACGAAATCATGTACTTGTAACCTATACATTACAATGGACTTACTGGTATTTCATGGCGGGGCGTAAAATTTAACAAATGGATTGTAAAAGTGTACACTCCTATGACTACCCTTTCGGGGACTACGGGTGTGAAGATAAATAATAAAAATAACAATAGACAATCAAATTTATATAAAACCAGAAGGACTGCCTCGTTGGTCGTGTGGTTGCAAGTGCGACTGCAGATCGGGAGGTCCTGAGTTCGATTCCCGAGTCGAAAATTACAAAAAAATACTAATTTAGATTTTCTAGTAGTGGTTCAGAGACTGGATATGTGCCCAACACATGGCAATAGGCTCATCACCTACTCCATAGTGGGACGTAAACGTAACCGGTGACACGTGGGAATGTTCTGCATTCCTCTGCAAACCTCTTCGGGGATTACAGGCGTGAAGTTACGTTATTTTAACTTGACTATCTATATTCACTCAATATTAAAAATAGAACGACATGAATTATTTATCTCTGACAAATATCAATGATTTGGCTTTTTGTACTATAGCTTCTAATACACATGAATATGTTGTAACTAATGAAGGAGTCCGAAGGAAGGAGTAAAATTGTCCTCTAAAGCTTAGTAAGTCTGTCAACTTGCACTTGACCAGCGTAACTAGATTTTGGCCGTAACTCTTTCATTCTGAGAGGAGACTCATGTTCTAACAGTGAAAAATTGAGGTAGTCCAGTAGATAGTAACCTCCAAAACCGGCGTGTGTGTATATAATGAAGTTCAAGTTACAGATATTAGCAGTCATTGTTACCGGACTCTGCTACGCTCTGCTACTCCACTACGCAGTGTTTATCGAAGTAAAGTGGTTATGTAGCTAAGTACAAGACGAACAAGCTAAAAATTTACTTTTAAGATACCAAAATACGTGCATTATAAATAAAACATTTTCCTTATAACATACTAAATGGATGGTAACCCAATCTCACATTCACCAGCATATCACACGATGTGTCACAGTGAGATGACGTCACACGCTAGCACGCTGTCAAGGCGCGACTACGACAGCGCAAAATTATTCGGAAAATGCAAATTCTGCAATTAAGGACGATTCAAAAGCGATTAAAAGCAAATTAGATCTGTTTTGGCAGTTGCTACACTCTACTCATCAAAAAAGGAATCTTTTATGATGGTATAATAATATTAATTATCATCATCATCATTAAAAAAACAGACTAACAGGGAGTATCTTTATGTAAGTCCCAAGTTACAATCCCGTCCCATCAACTGTTGCTTTTTTTTGCCTTACAGGGGCGACTATACATAAAAAAATACATGTAAATAGGAACTTTTTCCTCTTCCTTTAGCGTTGCAACCCTTTGGCCTTGAACTTTTATACAATCTACTACCATTTGGGTCTCTGGGGACCTTTCTCGAAGATATTGCTCTGTCATTCGCCTGAGATCATCGCTAAGTCGATACAGAACGGTCAACCGAACCGGTCTGTCACGTTTGAAGCGCCCTTAAGAGCAAAGCCGTATTACAGTGTCACAGCATCTGCATCATACATTCGGTATTCAGAACAACATTTGTCTTCAGTGTTATTGCTGTTGAAATCCGTTTATTTATGGAAATATGCTTTCAGGCGCTGAGTGAGACTTCCAAAGCGAATTTTAGATTCGGTCGTTGTTGGAACTATACGAAATTATGTTTACGGAATCTCTTAACATAAAATAAAAGATTCTTGATATGCGGTTACTTGAAAAGTCATATAAGCTTGGATATTTGTCTGTCAACATGCGCTTCGCCAGCGTGGTAATCTATGGCCTTAACTCTTCGCGATCTGAAAGGACACTCGTGTCTATCGGTAGAACTACTGCAGGGTCGATCATTATGATGATAAAAACTGACGTATCAAGCCTTATGAAATCAGCCGACCAGCATTTTGTCCTTGCGGTATATATGGCCTTACCCTTCTCATATTTAGAAGAAACCCGTTACCAATAGAAAAGCTATGTAAGACTTGATGATGCTCATGATTATTGTATATGCTCATGATATATGCTGTAGTATTTCGAAAACCTGATTTTTCGATTTTTCTATCTATATTTTCTACTAGTGGCTCGGAGACTGGATTTAAGTCCGGTGTATAGCAATAGGTTTATTGCATAGTGCACCGTAAACGTAATTAGTAAAACATGGGCGTATACTAAGCTTCTCTGCCTACGATTCGGACATCACAGGCAGGTGTTTTGATGTTACGTATTTGAAAAAGCATTGTAAAAGGACAGTTGAATAAAAATAAAAGAAGAAAATTCTATCGAATCTCACGCTGTGCAAGGTCGTGTGAATGCAACTATGTACAAATGCAACACGCATCGTGCATTTGCGATCAAACTGCATGACGTCATATTTAAATGGTCTCCAGTTGTCGAGACAAGCGGGACTTTTATTTTCGCCACTCATACGCGCGCGGAAAGTGTCACGTGCACAATACGGTTCAAGTCACAAGCGATCTGCGATAAATATGTGAGTAATACAAAATATATTGTATTATTACCGAGGAAGGCCAAGACTCACCTATCTAGATGGAATAGGCCAAATACTGACTGATGGGGGAGTCAGAAGTCTCCGAAACCGAAACGAAAATAGTGATGAATGTGGAGGAGGCGCGGCAGGTCTGTAACGATAGAGATATCTGGCACTCCGTGCTCTCTGCCTACCCCGTGAGTAACCCGGCGTGAATATATGTATGTATGTATGACCAGTAATATGTAACATATATGGAGTCTGAGAATGTGCCCGGTGTATTGCAATAGGTTCACCACCTAATCCATAGTAAACGTAACTGGTGAACCATGGGAATGTACCACATTCATCTTCCTAGTTCGTTAGAGATTACCAACGTGATGTTACGTTTATGTATGTATTTGATGTTATGTTTATTAATGTATTTTAATATCGACTAAATAATAAGAAAGTACTCGCCTTATTGAATACATATTGTATAATGAAAACGCAGCAATCATACTCAGCTTATGATTTGAACTAAGCAGTTCCACTTCCAAAATAAACGTTACTTGTCTTTATCTCTTATGTATTGCACCTCAAAAAGTCGCAGTTGCAACGAAGCGCCCGCGATGTGGAATACGAATCACTCATGAATTTCGGCGCATACCCGGCCCGTCTGGCGCGCAATACTTTACGTTATTGCATTAACCCTACAAGAACTGTGAATACAAACAAAGATTATTATTATTACTGGTGAAACTTGCCAATGTAATTATACTCCTACCTCTTCAGGGATTATAAACGTGATGTTACGTTCACGGTTGTTTGTATGGTCATATTACTTTCTGTGACAAAAGTGTAAGAAAAGTCAAAACGTAATTCCACGCCGGTAATCCACGAAGAGGTAACCGCAGAACTCCCTAATTTCATCGGGTACATTTATGTCTCATTATTGTATAGGAGGTGAGCCTAGTGCTATAAATAGGATACAATTAAAGAAAGATGAAATGTATACTATAAATAACGATATAATTATAATTACACAATTACATCTAATTCGTAACGGGGTACATAATGAACGTCAATAGGTCAATGTAAACATCTTTACATATCTAAGAAACTTTGCTATTATGGTTGTCGTAGGTGAATTTTTAACTCTCGGCAACTGCGCACTCAAGCAATCGTTTTACATATCGACCCTTCTGTCGTTCCACTGTTGGAACATGGGACTCCTCTCAGAATGACAGGGTAAAGGCCTTAGCCTGCCACGCTGGCCAAGTGCGGGTTGGCAGACTATAACCAAATCGTTATTATAATGTCTTCGGACATGTCCACACTCGGCCATCTGAACCCAAAGTAATTATCGAGAGAGCTAGCAACCAAATGGAAACCAGACGGCTGATACACTACAAATATACAATTCATGTATATATGTAAGTAAATATAATATAAATATACAGAACTTTTTTCATTTCATTATTTTTCACACACAGACCCACGATCCAGTACCCAGTTACACACATGTTCAAAACGTTGCTTATAATACATATATACTCAAGACGTGTCGAGACGTGTGTGAGACGTGTGTAAGACGTAATTTGAAATAATTCGAATAAAAAAATGCGATCACACTAAAGAGACACTAGCTTGGCACTTGATCAATTCACATTGTTATTGTCAACTTATAAAATAAATGTTAATAAGTAGTCGCTTGTGCTTTCTGCCTGCGTTGTAAGCGACCTGGCTTAATGATATAATGACAGTAATTGTAATTCGAGAGCGACTTGTAAACTGCCATGTAAACTATGTAATATTTGACGACCGTATAATTTACAAAATGTGGTAACATTCGTAATAAACAGCTGATTTTGTATTCCAAAGCCCGCGTAATTTAACCAACGGTGTTCAGTAAATATGGGTTTTGTTTCCAAATTGTATGTTTGTTTTACTCTTAAATAAACATTGCATAACGTTTAAATAGTTGAAATGTATAGCGTTCAGAGAGGTGTATATTAGTCGCGCTAATATCATCCCTTAGGATTGGCACCCCTGTGACTAACCCCGAAATACACATAGAGTTTTTAACCTACCGTTTACTTACCACTAAGCGTACTTATAAATGCTTTGTTGGTGCACACATTAGAAATAAACTATTTAAAAGTAAACTTAACACTGCCACAGATTATTTATGTGTCGATGAGTAGGCTGTCGTAGCGTAGGCTTTTTTGGACAAAAGCCTCCTGTAGTTTTAACAATTCCTTGTGGTTAACAAGCATGCACTCACTTAGCTATTATTTATTACTGAAGAAACTGTTACTAACATAGTTACAATAATTCGACTATAAACGGTCCCATTTCGAGAGTCCTGTAGAGGATACCTATGAATATGGAAGGATAAATTGGCTTTGGATGAATAACGGTGATACAAATGTTTAAATACACTTTAATGTTACTAATGGTAGAATGACTTATTTTACTAAAATAAGTAGTACTTAAAATAGTATGTAGTTCATGAATGTCAAATCAAAAAGTACAGATCTCGTAACTTTTCGATCACAATTCGGACACTATTGCCCGAAACGGAACCATTAAGAGAGTTTTTCAGAATAATGACAACGCGTCGGTTTATGGTGTCGGATCGGTTGGTTCCGCTTTCAGCGCTGTTCGGCGGAAAATAAAAAAACTACCACTGAAAAGTTTTCAGTCGGGTCACTCAAGTAAGGGCTCGTTCACAGCGATGTTGATGCGAACGACCGAAATATGTAGGAATTAGAATGTAAATATACACCATCGTACTGAATACTTATTTTTATTCTTAAAAACGGTGAGTATTTCAGAACACAAGTAAAAATAAAACTAAAAATTTTCGTCAATATTTTTACAAGATGAAAGTAGTACACAAAATGAATTAATATTTAGTCCAATGGTAAGCGAACCGACAGCTGAGTTGAGGCTCATGGGTTTGATTTTCAAATTGAATAAATATTTATTAAATGAACACCGTTGTTTATGGTATTCTTGTGTGTGTTTATTTAAATAACTATATATTATGTAGTATATCAGCCGTGTGGTGACCATAACAGAAGCTCTCGTGATGCTTACTTTGAGATCAGATTGCCGTATGTAGAGATTTCCCGAGATATCATTATTTTATTGTTGTCATTGGTCACAGTTTAGGCAGGCCGTCATGCAGCCTATCTGAGTATTAAGACTAGCCGTCCTAAGTCTAAATATCCTTTTTTGTGAGCTGAGAAATGATGTAATTCAGAAATCAACTAAAACATTCGCTCTGAGGAGACAAGTATGAATAAATGAGCATAATTTTAAATGGATTTTAATATTAATCATAAAATAACAGCGTGCACACATCCTTAGGATTTTCAGGAGTTTATACAAATGTATACTGAGAAGATCTTTTCTTCGAACAACTTTTAATGCTACGTAAATAATATTTGATGTCCTATGCTAAGTTTAACTACTAGTACAATTGCTATATAAATCGTTCCATTTTAGTTATTTTTACTTTTGTACTTGGATACAGATGTCGTCGGGAAGTAGTTATCATCATCAGCGACCGCTTTATCATCATGATAAATTCGTTTTTCATTCCATTGTTAGACGTGAGTGTTCTCCCAGAATGAGAAGGGTTAAGGCCTCACAGCTAAATGCTCTGGTCGTGAAGGCAGAAGCACAGGCGATGAGATAAGCTATGTTCTGTGATCCCCAGCGTGGAGAATATGGGCAAAACCCTCTTTAAGGAAGCCTAATTCTAGAGAAGCACTGAAACAGGCTTAAGCTGCCTTTATGATTAAATGCGATTAACAGACTTCACACGCCTTAGAGAACATCGTGGAGAACTTTAGGCGCGAATGTTTCTCCATAATGTTTATCCAACGTTAATAGGATCCTAGGCGAAGTTCCTCGAAACAGGTAAGTAAACCATTATTACATTATTTTCAACTTAGGTATATTCATACACGAGTCCCTTCACCAAGCCTACTTACAAGACAAAAGTCTGCCAGCATTTTCACTAAGCACTACAAAAACTTATAACCATAAAACATAGTAAAATAATGTGGAGAGGAATAGGGCTAGCGCGAATCACTATCGACAAAGTGCGAGAAGCGTTCCGATCTAGATTGCTGTTATCGATTCGATTATCGAAAATATAATTATAATGTATGAACTGGCTAGACTCACGTTTGCTTTTTTGGGATGGCTCGATTAGTTTCGGATTAGTTGATTCTTCATGAGCTCATGTGGATTGCAGCGAGGTCGCAGCGGCGACCCGCCTGGATTTCTTCGCTGCGACCTAGCTGCAATCGACGGTCGCTTCATCATCATTAACATCTTACAGTTCACCCTTAGCAAACCTTCCACACAGACACGGGTCTCCACTCAAAATGAGAAGTATTAAAGTCATGGTCTGAACATTGTTGAAGTGCCAATTTTACATGTCATAACGAAAAATATAGTTTCAATTAGACACGTCCAATTTATCGAACAGGTTACACCAGCTGTCTATAGTGACGTGCTTAGCCCCTGGAGTATAATATACGGGTGACGTCACATGTCGATAGTGCGGAGGCCGGTCGTAAAACACCGTAGTCGGCTAGCAGCAAAGTGTGTTACGAGAGGATATATTGAGAAGTAGTGCTTTTATGTCGTTGATATTTTCCACGTGGAATACGGAGCCCTTGGCAGAGGAATTTCGAGTAACGTTTTAACTTAATACTGTTACTGGCGCAAGAGCCTTACGTGAATTATTTTTTATATTTACGTGAATAACTTTTTAGCTATTTATATTGTTTTTTTTTATTAACAAAAGATTATATAACCAGCTGTAAACATTTAACCATAAATTAAATTTTTCACTTTTTTCAGTAGTGCACTGTTTCCTGAATCCGTTTATACATTTAGTTAAGTAAATATATAGTAATACTTTCCATGAGTATTCCATAAAGGATGGGTTCAGTGACGTGCCTTGAAGGTGACCTATGTTCGTCAAAACAGCAATTCATTCATTATTTCATTCATTCTTTCAATCATTCACTAAACTATGTTTCAAATGTTATTTTATATGTACAATATCACTGCTGCTAATATTTGTTAATAAAATTTTGCAGTCATCACTTTCGTACATCCTGAACCCTGAGCTTTTAAGTGCCTTACGAATAAAAGCATGTATGTGTTCCTTAAATATAATGTTTATGTAGTTAATAACAATTTTTAATATTGACTCGTCCCATCAGCTCTCGCAGGAAAGGTCAGAGAAAACAGACTTATCATATTTTGTGTCGCTCAAGTTTTACTAAGCAGGTATGTATGTATGACTGTGTAATCTGTCGTCCAAAGCATGAAATCTCATTAAAATTTGCTACCTGCGGCCGCCCGGGCGAGGCTCGGGGCTTAGCGCGTCAGGCCGCTTGCGACAGCTCTTCAGGGCACAGTTACATAACCCATTTTCACGTTACTTCCATAATATTTACAATGCACCGAATGTCCCCGCGTGACTTATTTAATATATCTGACGAACAGACGTAGGCTTCAACGTTTTGTGTTGATCATGAACATCATCAGTTTTATCTTTCCACTCCTGAACTTCGATCGATTCTCTGAATGAGGAGGGTAAACATCCACCAGCTGGCTAACTTCAGTCTGATACATTTCACTTGCCTTAGAGAACAGAACGCCGAGAGAAAGAACGCCCTATGAAAATTATAATATAACTAGCTGTGCCCGCGTTTTACTTAGCTCACGCAAAGAAAGCTCAACATTTTGCCGCTGTCACAATATTTTTATTTTTATCTTAGCGTGGTGTTATATAGCCTATAGCCTTCCTCGATAAATGGGCTATCTAACACTGAAAGAGTTTTTCAAGTCGGACCAATATTTCCTGAGATTAACGCGTACAAACAAACAAACAAACAAACAAACAAACAAACAAACAAACAAACAAACAAACAAACAAACAAACAAACAAACA
>DWEJ01000395.1:0-17131 GCA_018245835.1 Mysoria sejanus stolli | reverse complement strand
GTTGACAGCAGCGAGAGCACTAACATTATGAATTAATTGTAAAAGATTTACTAGCGGACCCGACAGACGTTGTCCCGTACACACGTCTTTATTTCGAAAATTTCAAACTTTTTTAATAAGCTATAACAATCTAGACCGTTTTGATGAAAATTATTATTAAAACGTCATTACAATATTTCACGTAATGATATGAACATTTATCACAATTCGACCATTTTTTAATAACATGTCGGTTACTATAGTAACCATACACCTTGAACGCCACCTGCTAAGAGAAATCCGTAATTTCGAATTTTTTATTAAAAAACGTTTTCTATCCGGTCAAATTGTAAATCTAAACCATCTTGGAATCGCCTTGAACACACAAAAAATTTCACAAAAATCAGTCCAGTCGTTTAGGAGGAGTTCAGTCACATACACACGAACACAAGAAATATATATATAAAGATAAGATTTATTACCCGATATAACATTTTAAATTTTACAAGACCATCGGTTACTTTTATAAAATATCATCTTTAATTAACAGTTAAGTTTAATTTGACTGCCTCGTTGACCGAGGTAGTTAGTTGACAAGTGCGACTATCGAACGGGAGGTCCGGGATGCAATCCCCGGGTCGAACACTACAAAATTTTCTAGTAGTGCTTCGGAGTCTGGATATGTGCTAGATGCATGGCAATAGGCTCACTACCTATTCCATAGTGGGACGTAAACGTAACCGGTGAAACGTGGGAGTGATCTGTATTCCTCTGCCTGCCTCTTCGGGGATTACAGGCGTGAAATTACGTTTAATTAATAGTTCTGTTTTGTCATATTTTTTCCACAATTATTCTATATCTTTTACGGTAACGTCTTTATTTACTTAAACTCGTGTGCCGCAGGCGGCCAGAGCACCGAGATGCGAATTCATCAAAATTGAATTAGAATTTTCTCGACGAAGTTATTTATGAACCTATACCACAAAGATAGCACGCTGTATATCGAGCTTAATTCTCTTCATGTAGCCTCGCTGGTCGTTCTTCGTTATCATTCGAGCAAGTTCCTTGCAACGGAAAGAAAAGTAATGAAACATATGATGGACACACGTAATCACATGGCCCGTTGATAATATATTGCGTCTACTGTTTTGTCACATTTGTTCAATGGATTGTATTATGGGAGATTACACAAGAGCCGCTCGCGTGTTTCCAAGTGACGTTCGCTCTCGGTGGGTACGCTTGTCAAAACTAATAATTTTATATTATTACTACTTACTACTACATCGCGTTACAACATCAGATCGAAATGAAACGCTATGATTTCCATACATAATATGCAACATACGAGTGCACGGAGTTCATTTATTAGATAAGCCACTACATTCAGCCCGATACGATCGGCGAATGTTCAAATACGTAATACATACTTATATTATTACCAAGCTGACGCGTCACGCTAACGCACACAAGTGACGTACACACGTACAATAGTACTACGTTTTTATACTTAGAAGACACCTCGTTTCCTGAGCTCGTTACTGTCTCGCAACTAGCGATACGCGCATTTGTACTTACAGTCATAATATTAACATTAAAAGTTAACGTAGTACTACTCAGTCGGACCGAAGTAACAATAATAACACAACACAGAAGACATGATTCAATTTTCCAGCGCACACACACACACATATCAGTAAGCAAAAAGGACGCTGATATAATAAAAATACACTTGCAAACATTTGGCATCGGACGAATTAATTAAAAGTACATTTACCACATAGCGTTGACAAAGTAACAATCAAAGACAGTCTCGACATCGGGTGTAGGCTAATAAACGCGGCCTTTTATGCAATCGCATTACATACGGAATAGCGCGGTTCTTCAACGCTTTTCCATATAAACACATCAACATTAAAAACTAACTCACATACCTACATATTACGCCCGTTTAATATTATTTACCAGGCCTCACTTAATTAGTTGTCTCGCTGTATATGGTTTGATTACTTGACACCAGTCCTTCTGCAGTTTTATATCGCTGCTATTTTATATGGAAGTAATATTTAGGTTTGATATAGTTGACACGAGCCGCGAGTTGCATTCTAACGTCAGTAATGCACACCTATATAGTTACGAGGGAATTCGTTGAATATGTTTTTGGTAAAAATAATGTTTATGTACCTACCTATCCGTATTGAGCGTATTTTTAAATCTGGTCTATCAAATTTATAACTTCGGTGCCTACAAAGTTTTTAAAAATTAATCGTAGGCCGTATATAGACGGATATTTTGACCTTAACATTTATTCTCACAATGCAACAGTGATACAATTCGTTCGCACGTACTATTTTTATCGCATGTATTATGAAACGTATCCGAATTATATATAGTACCGTTCACTTTAAAACATCATAAAGTTTTCAGTCCAAAATATTCCTTTGAAACAATTGAAGAGGAAAAAATTAATATAGAAGGAGCACGTCACGTCACGCTCGGTCCGTTTGGTCTACCCAAGAAGAAACCTGGCGTGGTTGTAAACCAATAATATTACTACTTCAAGATTAAACTTATAAAACATATTTTATTTTAATATGTATAATAGCTTCGCATGACTGCCTTGTTTGTTGTGTTTGGTTACAGGCGAGGCTTCTGATCGTGAGGTTCTGAGTTCAAATCCCTGGTCGGTCACTATTGTATTCTACCCCATCTAGCTTAAATTTTCTAGTAGTGGCTCGGAGACGGGCCCAATGAATAGCAAAAAGACTCACCACCTATTATTACATAGTATTAGCCATTTGAGTAATAATAGTCAAAAGGAACGTGGGGAATTATTACTATTACAATTGTAAAAGGAACAGCCAATATGCTTAGCCGTCAGTGCGAAGGTTGGTTAGGACAGCCGTCCGTCAATCAAGCGGTCACCGTCGAGTGCGGTGGGTCGGTTATGTCCTACCAAAATTCTAACGATAGGAATGCACTTGCGTCTTGTCCATTTTCAAATTGATTTGTACGACGACCCCTTTGCTTTTCAAATTGAATTGAACCGTCCGATTCGATTTACAAATTGAATCGTATCTCCGCGCATGATTTTGCTCAATCGTCTGTAGTATTTCGAAATTTTATAGTTCTTTAAATTCTATAAAATATTTAAATATATGAAAGTTTAGACGTTAAATTCAAAAACGAAAAAGCGTTCCCGATTAAGGAAGTATGTTTTACAGTTTTAAGAATCATATTTAGATTATGAAAGTCGGTATTAATTTTATCTTCCTAAAAGCCACATGATAGACCAAACATTCAAGCGAAAAGGTGAACCAATAACCCATAATTATAATGTGTGAATTTTGTTAATAGAAGTTTTTTTGTTAAAATGTTTCATGTTATAATATTTTCAAATTTCTAACTCTCAAATAGTATTAAAGAAAATTTCACGTTTGCAAATAGGTACATTGGTCACTCAAAGAGAAATCGGACCGAATGGAAAAATATAGGAAAATTCGATTCTTTTATTGAAATGAAGCTTCGATTTAAGCCGGACCTACTACGGAGAATATAAAAGAGAATAATTTTTTACTAAGCTATTTTCTGTATTCTCTATCTAGCCCGTAAGGGACCTGGCCTGAAATAAAGTAAACATGCGCAAGTACACAATAATCATAAAAGAGATTGGTTGTTAAATGGGTATAGCTCGCTACAAAATTTGAGAAAGATGCGTCACAATAACAGAGGACTAGTCGAATCTAGTTAGTACCAGAAACAAGTAGTAAATTAGTTTTAGTGTGTGCCTACTAAATAATAATTACGTTTTACATTTTGGCGCTATTGCTACTTGAAGCAAAAAATAATGTACAATGTTGCTTTTGGATTGAAACTAAAGTCTGTATATTTTACCGCTTCTAAAATTAATTATGAGAATCAGTCTTTAATACAGAGTAACATTTGTTAATAACGATACACACATCCATCCCGACCGTCATTCAATGTGTCTAAGCCAATTTATTATAATTTATTCTATCTTAACAACCAGAGATAAATAATAGATAACACGTATTACTCGCGGTAAATTATATTTTACCACAAAAAGGAGTTATCGGTATTCTAATCTGTTTAGTAAATCTTATAAGTAAGGCGATATGCAAATGACCGAAACCGTTTATGGCCATTTGTATAATCTAAAACACGTGTTACCTAAAATTGGAACATTGTACTATAAATGATTATAGAAAATTAACTTTGGAAAAATGCTAAAAATATTATACCGCCGAGGCAAATACGACTTCGTAATTCACCTTGAAAAATTAATAAAAACGTTAAGTCAGATATATTACACGTACAACCACAAACATAAGGACGCCCGCAATGCTTACGAGGTGGCCGCTAAGACAAGCAACGTGTAATTTATATTTGTACTTTTCAATTTTCACGTACCTACATAGCTTTACATGTGTACCCGTCTAATTCCCTATAATACTTATCTTACTTTCATACTTACCATAGACACAAAAAGTACACATTAGATAAATGTACAAAATCCAATCGGTTTATAAATAATATTCTGTAGTCCATCTCATTGAGATGGCTGTCCATTGCTGGCTTAATACTCGTAGTTTGGCCGTAAACAAACTTCGTTACCACGCAGACGGCGCAGAGCTCGACGAGCCCTTGTATTTTTAATATCACCCGTCCCCCCATTTTAACATAATATAAAATTATAAGCGGCATGAATCACGATAATGCCGAGAGGGCTGCGCGGCCAATTCACAACTCGAGCTTACCCCCGCACCACCACGGCGCAGTGTAGCAATCAACAGTAGGCTTGCTTATACATTCCGAATGACATTGTTCTCAAGTGCGATGACTGCACACACAGTATTACCCAACTCGCACTAAGGATAGTATTCGAATAAATGAATAAATTCTAAATAATCTCACAATTGCATACACGTTATATTTTTGAAAAGATTCTCATATTCATACACCAACTATATGATTAAGTAACAACACATTGAGATGTAATCACACGTGATTTTCTATTATAGATGACATCGTAAAAACTGTCGCATGTAAAAAATATGAAGAGACACAAATAACTAGACAGCCATAATCAGTTAATCGGGTCGAACAAGAATTAATGTATGGAAGTTCATTGATTTGCGCTATCACATTTAAAGTTCATACAAAACTAGACGGAATGAACTACTAGATAACGTTATATATGTACAATAAGTTGAAGTCATTTTCTTTAAATTTTATTAAATAGAATTATAAACTTGTTTAAAGCTAGTTATTATAAAATTGTCTTACAGGATCCTCTGTCCTACCGCTCTCGTGCACTCTGTGGCGGTCGCCCCGCGCTTCGCTGGCAAAAAGAAAACTTTTATTTTTATAAGACAAGAAATTTATTATAGCTGTTGCTCGTGTCGGTTTCGTGTTTCTTCGGAAATAGAACGTAAAATGTGAGCCCGCATCGACCGGCCGAGTTCTGCGTGCGAACTTACAGGGACGAGCTCACCACGTATACGAAAACGATCTCGCCAAAACTATGAACATTTACGTTCCACCCGTACAAATCCTACATCGATACCTCTATTAATGAAAACTTAACTATATTTTAACCATAATTTAATAACATCTAAATATACAGAAAACCGATGAACTGAAATTTTTCAAATACAATACCAATTCAACACGAGCGCAACGGTGTTCAATTTCGATTGATCGTGTTAAAATGTTTCGCATTTCGGACGTAAACTGCTTTCATACGATAAATACCGAACTTGCACTTCATTGTGCGCATCCCAAATGTATTTAGCATTAGAAACGTTAACGCGGCACAAACAATCGACGTCTCATTAAAAGCTAAATTGCAAGTTACCGTAACCGATGTCCGAAAAGGAATTTAAGGGGGAAAATTGCGAACAGATAGTTTTGTCGTTGGATAAGTGATTGAAACGTAAATAACTTCGCCTTGCGCTGCTACTTATCGATATCCATAATATACTGTACTGGTTTTTTGTAAGCGTAAGTGCAGCTGGTGAGACCTACTTTAGGCGTTGTTGATAAATAGCCGCAGTGAGCAACATAAATTGCACCTCGTTAGATAACACCGTACGCTACCGGTAACTCTTAAAGTTACAAGGATGTTGTGCACCGAAGGACTCGCGTTCCCTAAACGGGTGCACAAGCTCATTGAGTGACAATTGGATAAATTAAATTAATGCACGTCGCCGATATGCAAGGCGATTTGACATTGGTGATTTAATTCATGTTTTCAATTTACAGAATGTCATGTTCAAAAGTTCAAATTATAAAGAATAATAATTAAGATTATGAAAAAAAATATTAGAGCGGAGAGACAGATATTAGAAAAGTTTACAAAATCAAAATATGAATTTTACTAATAAACATTTTAAGTAACCAATTACATCACATAATCATGTAAAAGTATTTGTAGCTATTCGATCCTCGTAACTGGAGCTGCAAGAGTTCGTCGTCATCCAATGAAAGGGACATCAGTACAGAGTGGGTATGCAGAGAGTAATGAGGATCGAAAATGCCTCAAAAAGCATTCCGACTTGACTGAGGTGCTTCTTCGCACTCCTTAGACACACATACGCATTTTGATATAACATGACAGTTTCACCTGTTCCAACAAATTAACAAAAACAAAAGTGTTAGTGTTTCTAAATGTTTATTCAATGTTCACTGTATCGTCGGAATGATTAGCGAAATTAAAAGAAATTCCATATGTTAAGCATTTTATTTCACGCATGAAATGAACCCTCAACCAATAAGGGTCTATTTATTTAGATCTCTGAATGGACAAAAGTTGAATTCATCGCCTAATTGGTAAGCGGTTATTGGCACCACCCCTCTCCAGTATCTAGAAACTTCATTAACCACCAGATAGCACGCAATTGAAAGTAGCCTGAGTGAAATCAGACGTAGTGATATTAATAATATGCATACAAGCGAACCTTTATAATTGCCCAGCCACCATACATGTTAGGGGTACTTTCGCCCTTAAATTTTCACCGATCGAATTAAAAGATTAAATCCAAAAACATCTGACATCGCTCCGAAAACAGCCGAAGATCGCCGAATGTGCACGAAGTCGATCGAACGGAAATGGAGTACGAAATACCGTGGCAGAAATTGTGGATAATTGCCAATGCCGCTATAATCGTGCTTAATTACATCTGTACAACACAATCGCGCCCGTTTAAAGTATTAATTATAAATATTAATTCAAAATAAAAACAGGCTTTGTACCGATCCCAATACTTGCGAGCCGTTACGACGTATGTAAGCTCACCCTATAAAATTACATGCCTTCAATAGGGTTGTCACTGTGTTTTGTGGAAATATAATCAATTATTTGATGATCTCATTGGTCGTATTGGTTGCAAGCGCGACTGCCGATCGGGAGGTCCCGGGCTCGATTCCTGGGTCAAACAATACAAATTTTTTTAATTAGAAGTTTCTACTAGAAAATCTAAATTAGATTTCTAGTAGTGGTCAGAAGTCTGGATATGTGCCCGATAAATGGCAATAGGCTCACCACCTATACCATAGTAGGACGTAAACGTAACTGGTGAAACGTGGGAGTGTTCTGCATACTTCTGCCTACGTCTTCGGGGATTACAGGCGTGAAGTTACGTATAATAAATAAGAATGAATAAATTAGTGGTAATTCCTTGTAAGTTAGAATCACTAACGTAAACAGCTAAAGCTTTCTACAATTCCTCCTGCATATCAATACAACTCAATCGCAATTTACACAACTGTACTACATATTTAATTTAATGTCGGGCAATATAAAGATAGATTGATTCAACTGAAGGCAAATTTTTGGGCCATCGGTGTCAATGAAAATTGAGCTTTAAAAGTACTAACCTAACCAAAACTCGGATATGCGCCTTGTGACTACGACTGTGCAGTCTAATCAAATTACATTTCATCTGTAAGAAACAGATATACATAGATAATACAATACAACGCGAATAACAAGCGGCCCTACTAGTGAACAAGATTTAAAAATAGAACATTTTCATATAACGATTAAAAATTATATCGTTCGAGCAGATAAGCAACATGAAATTTATTATTAACTTAAAGGTGTAGTTACACTATACAAAATAATTTCATCAATAAAGCCCATACCATCTCCCATTATAATCTTCATGGGGATGACGCACTGACTGGCAACGTGCGGTTTATTTACGAGTTGCACACATGTATGAGAATGCACACACCCACACATGCACACACGTCTCCCGGTTATACAATTGCAGTAACGCATCTGCGGTCCGCGTCTTCGGTGTGCATCCACCCTAACTGCATTCGTTGCATATGTTGCAACTGCTGGTCCGCTTGTCTAAATAATGATTCATTATGTTCAATTCTGTATGGTCTTAGTGAAAAAACAGTCGAACGTTTGTTTTGCGTCTGCACTTTCTTAATTTATCATATTTTACCATTTGCAAAGTATAAAAACGACATTGCTATGAATATGAGTCAGTAATCAGGTCTGCGCCTAATTTTTATAACGGGGAAAAAATAATTCCGTTACTCATAAACATGAACATAATGCATGATTTGTCGTCAAAAATATTTTCTAAAGTCGTCTCACGATATGTATATTATATAATGTTTTATTAGAATAGGCCAAAGAAATGGCGAACAATACTTTACATATTTTCAATTCCGGGACGAAGAATTGCGTATAAACAACTATAATTTATATCGTGATCGCAGTAAGACGAAAACACCAAAACATTACGAAGCGACGCCGGTACGGGCGGGAGAAAAATACGTTCACTGAATAAAATTTTTCATACGGCAAATTTTTATTATTACAACTTTTTATTTATCATCTAAATCGGCGTTTACGACGGCGAACAATGCCGGGCTCCGAACCAAACAAAAGTGGGACGCAAATAAAGAAAACAATAAAATTAGAATACATAAACACATAAAAACGGCGTCCGGAACGTTCGCAGTGCGGCCGCGGCGCATGCGCCCTCCGCCACCGCACATTACGTTACATCAAATAAATTAAAATCAACTCGCGACTACGCAACCCGCCGTGCCCGAATATATTTGACAATCGCTTTTAATTTCATCTGAACTCCTACACCGCTCCATATTTAAATATGGAAAGTATTATTCCGTTATATTAACGCTTCTATATCTTTGATACTTCACTTTCAAATATATGTCAAACTGCGTTGCTGTAAAATATGTTATTGTTATTCGTAGTAACATAGCCTATTACGGAGTAAAGGTGATATAGAACATTGTACAACAACGCGTTAATATTACTATGACATAAATACTTGTACAAGCATGTTGTACACCATTTGCCAATGTTACAACACATAAATTAAAATCTGCTCGGCGGAGCAGCCGTTATATTTGCCAAAAGCTTTTTTTGCAACTCTGGTGTTCCATATTTAAATATTAAAAGTATTGTTCTCGTCTACATTTAACAAAAAATACGTCGTTGTATAAATATTTTACGTGTTATAAATATATTCTTATAATTCCTTAAGCATTTCTGTATTTTCTTATCACGAGTATTCTATATATTTCCTTATAGTTTTTAACTTATTTTAAATGCGCTTGCTTTTATAACAGATATGTTCATGTTATTTTCCAATATCTTAAAAAAATAGAAGCTATTCTGTATTCTGTAATTAAGACTTAATTGAGATTATTGTTAAAAAAACAATCATAGCACACGGGTGACATTGCTCAAAAGGCTACCATCGGAGCCTTCTAAGCAATGTGTCCCGTCCGACTGGATATTAGTCACTTAAAGTATGCACTATTGAACGGTATTAGAATGAGGATATTTGAAGGTAATAATAAACGAAGATGAATGAAACTTTAGCATCACGTGTTGAATGGGAAAAGACTACTAAGCCACAAAAGTTGCTCCGTTAACCGTGAAATAATAATAATAGTTTTACACTTTTTTCGTTAACTATAGCCGTTCATATTCTTGTAATGTTAAAAATTCAAAATTACCTTACAGAAAGTTACATAATATAACTAAATTAATAAGCTTCTGTTCCCTATCTACATATATTTTCTCGAGGGGTCACAACTCGCACAAATCACTCGGCATGCGAGTCGCGACAGGGCTCTGACGGTCATGTGTCTCTTGGTCGAAAACATTACAACACACTGAGGCCTGACGATAACATGTAGCGTGTCGATAAATTGAACGCGACGAAATAGATATCGACAGCGTACTCTTAACGATCGATCGTAAAGTCACCTCGTTTCGTGCATGCCCACGATTTTTTTTCTAAGAGCGTTTAATTACTTCGATTATTAAAATTTTTGTAAATCATTCAACAACGTAAGAAAATCTCCAATTGACAAATTAATGATAGTTCAATTTATATCCGTGATAATTATGTTACTGTATGTATACTATGCATTATTTTTATAAAATTGTTACATAATAGACATTTTCGTCGTTACAGTACACGAATGTAAGAGTTTGTTCACAAAAAAGTTTATTTTTGCACAACTACTTTAATTTGTAACGAAACGTAACATCTCGCCTGTAACGCCCGAGAAGCTAGATAGAGGAGTGTAGTACACTTCCACGTTTGAGGTTATAATGTATTTAAATTTAACGCTCAAATATTCTTATTACAAGCTCGTAGTAAGGTTCAGAAAACCTACATAGGTACATGACATGTACTTTTATCAATAATTTAAAGTTCTAAGACAAAAAGAGTTTTATAAAAGATATACTAAGTAATTTTTATTACATAATCATTAATCAGAATAGGACTATTATGTGATATGCATTGAAGGCCACGCAGCGAGTATACGAGTACGGTTAAGAAAAAACTTAGAACATGCAGATATAAGTATTTTTTTAACTGGATATTATGCATGAATACCACTGATACAACACCATTCTTCCGTCACGGACATCCGTTTCCGTCAACTGTTTTTTTTTCATCATGTATCAACTAAAAGGCTATTAACATAAACATGTATTACATGTATGTATATACATTTGGAAAAACTTCCGTATATATCAGTTCATGGACCTACAGTTTCGATCGTGTGACAACATAAATATTCCAACGTGTGAAGCGCCTTTGAAAAGACCAGGCCTCACTTTTAACTTACACGGAATATCATCGAAGTTGATGATGATCGCATGAGACCCATTGAGGAACGGAACAACTTTTTAATTATCATACGACATTGTTTCATCAGGCTTCAGCCTACAGTGTGAACAGCACCCTAATGCCACGTTATGCTTATTAAGAAAACAAATGATTGCAGTTTCTGTACAGGCCATAAGTACTCAATCTTATTGTTAATCTTGTATTCTAATAACCCACTATTCTACAGGACAGATATAATAAGAATCGGACAGTTTGTCGTAAGATCATAAACTCGCAAAAAATTCACTCCCACGCACAGACACTACGACTTTATTACACACTTAGATTTTGACATAATGAAATACAAGTAGATCTCCCAAGGCCGTCACTATACGTGTCTGTACTCCGTACACTAGGTCGCTTCAAATCCATAGCGCGGAAACATTCTTAAAAGTGGCTAAGATGCTGAGTATTACGAACGTAATAACGTGCAAGAATATACCTTACATAGCGTAAAATGAACTTTAAGTGTAAGTAAGCTTTAAGTCCACATTCCAGTAACCATTTGAGACAGAGCTCTGGCTGTCTGTATGTGGACAATCGTGAGGAAAAGTATTACTATAACACATTGTTACAGAACAAGTAAAGAATTGTATTGTACATCTCGTTTTATTTTATAAGAAAACTAAGTAAATTGTATCACTATACAATTATGTAGAAAGTTTGTACCGAACTCTGCAATTGATGTCAATGTTTGGTCAGTAGGAACAAGTGACTTGATATAATTCTGTTACTTACAATTCATTTGCTACATATTTTTATTTATGTACCGAGCTCCTGTCAAATTGTCATAGACACAAAATACAAAGACAGTGTGTACGTATGTTAATATGATAGCGTAATAAATAGCTAATGTCGTTTAATATTGCGGTAATTTGTTCAAATTACATTTATGTATTCGACTGTACGCCCGCGCGGTAACTGCGAACACTTGTATCAGATAAAATTATTCAAATGATACGATCTATTGTTTCAGAAACAATGATAAATAATATTATTATTGCATATGTATAGTAAATATTTATGTAAGTGGTTTTATGTTAGGATAGCGGGCTATTATTAGTTACCAATGTTCTTTATTGTTATGAAACATAATTTGGTTCTACACGACATTTGAAAATGTAAAAGGTCTAACTTGAAGTTATCGGATGACAGGGACTTCCGGCACCACGCTGTACATTAACACTTGTAGACTTGTACACATTGTAAAAAATAGCTGTGATCTGTACATTTTAAAACATAATGTTTGTTCATATCGTGCAATTATACGTATTAATATATATAACTTGTTTCGTAAACCACCACGCAAACAAAGGTACGCTGCTGCAATTAACCCCAAACAAACTTACAGCAATCCATATACATTGAAATAAAATAAATACTTGTCTGCCTCTACATTTGTTCCGAGCACCGAATTGGAATTAGCTTCGTAATTATTATAAGCAACATTATTATATCAAATTACTGTTTGCCCGCTCCGCGTGTACCGTCCGCATCATAAGCGGGCGTCGTACAAAAAACATCGCAAAAATCAATATAAAGATATAAAAACACATGAGAATGTGGCGGAGAATGCTTATTGTCTCTAACATGACTATGTACAAACAGTAGATATAACTAAAACAAAAAATATAATGTAATCTGACTGTCTAGTGAAACACTATTTTTAAAGATCATTAAATTAAATTCGCTTTACATTAATATAAGAATATTCGTTATTAACTTAAATATCAGTACGAATAGTATTTGTTATGAATTAAATTTGTATAAGCTGTCCTTTTTTGTTGTCCAATGAGGTTCATTAAAAATAGATCTCCACTTTCGGGTATAGTCAGTGCACTAGGAGTCAGGCTTTTTAGGAATCGCGGTAAAAATTATTTTTTAAATGAACTCATTGTAGAGCGGGTGAAATTTAAAATGTGGCAAACACGAGGATGACTTATTATTAATAGCGGGTATCGCCTGTCTGTCGTTCAGTGTTTCATATAGGTATAAAAAAATAACTTTGTTGCTGACGGTACTAGATGTGATATAGATGGAAAGGTATATGAAAGCGGTACAAGTCGGGCGGGCCGAAGATTCATATCATGTTCTGTTCCGCTTCTGTTCCTATTGTTTGTAGCGATTTATGTATTAGTTTGTCGTAGCGTCACCAGTTACAATGTGATGCGTATGCATGAACAATTATACCTTGGTTGATACGCTTCAGTCTTTTGAAAGCTAGTAAGCAAACAATCACAACATTTGTATGTTCCTTCATTGCATTACAAAAGTACATTGTCATTGAGGAAACCTGAACTAGCACTTGGTCAGGTTTGCGGCCTACGACCTATGAGGGGCGCGCGATAAAAAGCGTTAATAATGACGATGTACTCTTTCAGTCTGATCAATAAATTACATAAAACATAACCTTCATGGCAGCCACACTGGTAAACTTTATGTTGCAGGTGTCTACACACCATGGTGATAACATTTCAGTAGGTAGTAAACCGGTCTATTAAACTTTGCCAATTGGCGTTTCTAAGTTCCATTGGGTAGTTCAGCATAACCCAAGTAAATTCGTTCCTTTCACCTGTATTATCAATTTCATACAGACCTTTGTAAGTAAAATCTTATTTATACATTTGATTAATGAATTTTAAAAAAAAAACGTAAATGAATAACAACTCCGTGACAAATAAGATTAGAAAATTTAATAACTCTATAATATTATTAGTATAACTATAGATAATATTATTCAGGGTTACAAAAGCATTTTAAAAGCACGACAACGTGTTACGTAATTCAAGAAATTAAATATCATTCGAAAAACACTAAACTAAGAACGCGTGGAGTGAACAAAATGACATGAAATAAATAACGCAACGCGATTGGTCCATTCGTTCCACACGCGTTCTATCACTTACGATAAGGAGTGATAATTTCATAAGTCGCGATTGGTCGGCCCAGAGGCTGATGTTATTGAACCGCCGCGTCATTCTCGTCCACATCATTGTGTCATGTCACCGCGGTGACGTCACGGCCAGCGAGACTGCAGGCGACATGCGGTCTAGTGAAGGTAAGCAGTCGACGATTTGCCGCGTTAATTGTGGATCTACTTTGTAGAATGATTAGTGTTCTGATTCGCTATCTTGCTAGGAATTCGTCGAGCGAGTAATTAAATTCAGCGACGTTATATAGAACTGCTTCGATTGTTAACAGCTCGGTAATCGTATTCGAAATTATTTCATAATCCCATATATTATACCGAATCGGGCCAGTTTCAGATTAAGCATTACAAATATGTACACGATCGCTTATTTTTGCGGTACGACTAAACCTGTATTAATGTGTGGGTATTAAGTATCGCGCCCCCTTTACACATTGTTCTACAATATATAAAAGAAAAATAATATTTCATAATTTCATACATCGAAATTCAAAGACACTCGAATAGCACAGGAAACAAATATACAATATCTTAGAATAAAATATTGCATTAAGACAAATGCCCGTCGTCTCGATGAGAAGAAAGTCAATCGTTCGACGATAGGCCGTTACAGATCGTATGCATACATAATGCATGTACGATGCCAACGAGTTGCGAAATCCTGCGCTCATCTATCAAAACGAGACATTTGAATAAATTGTAAATTACAATGAACAGATAAAGTCAATAACCTCCGCGTCTCAAACGTTTAAGGCCGGATACGCACGCACGCGCGTATTATTTGAGTTCTCGGGTAGGTACTTCTCGCGCCTTTGAGTGCCGGCGCAGTTACTTCGCAGGTAACGCTCATGTTTTTGGTAATATTATTGAATGGATTGCGAATTCCACAGAGCTACCGAACATTAGAAAATTTAATAAAAAATTTATGTTGCTATTTTTTATTATATATAATTTTAACAAATCAAACCTAACACCTCTCGGGCGGTGATGTATTTGGTCTTAGTTCCAAAACAATCGATATAAGACAACACGCATTTTGGTATCCAATTGATCACTTCAAGTTTAATGTAATAAATTCCTCAACATACTCGACACTGTATCTCATATATCAGGAGTCGAAAACCGCATAGACCCACGCACCCCCTAGAATAGATTCACCGAACAATAGATACTACATGCGAATAGAACTGCATAATGTCATGCAAATACGTGCATATACCTTTAATGTCACAGATGCTTAAGTATTCATCAGAAAATTATATTATTTCTGTTATTATAAATAAAATTTACAATTGCATACAACAATTACATTGGAGTGGGACGCCATCGTATATGCACCTTTATGCTCACGCACACGGCTGTATGTGTGTGTACCGACACGACTTACTTGTACGTGTTGCCATACATGTACAAATACAGAATCGCAAATGAAATTGACCTTCGGCACTCAATGGCCGTGCTTACTTCACCGTGCAACGCACGGCGCCATGGCTGGGAAGCTGCGGCCTGGAACCTCTACAAAATGTATAATATCTTTGGCAGGCGTTACGCCGGACTACTTTTACTTTGATTATAATTGTGTGACACAAATCGTAGAATTGCCTACTCAAGTATAAGATATTACTTCACGCGGTTTTGATTGTGTAACATTCTTCTAGACGATGTGATTCTTATATGTAACATTCTTATAGACATGTGATTTGTTCACATACTCAGTCTAAATTAGGCCGAATCATTGATAAATAATTAAACAACTAATAAACAAACATATAAAATTTTAAATAAGTAAATTTTAAACCTACATGTAGAATTTGATATATACACGGGGAACAATCACTCTTTTTAATCTTGTTGTCTCTTTTTAATCTCTTTTACATCTAGGTGCTGGATGGAAATCGAACCCACGCCCGACGCTTAAATATTGAAGTTTATCAACAATAAGCAACGCCGAATGTTGTGAAAAAATATGGGTGACCGTTAGTTTCTGTTCTTTGGAAAGCACTTCAATCCGTTGGACCCAATGTTAAGAAACAATTATTAAAACTGGTCGGAGTTCACTAAAGTAGTCAATAGAGAGAAGATGCGATTTGTCTTAACATCCATCCCTAAGCATCTTCGTCAAACCCCTAATGGAAGAGCGTGGTGAAATATACTTCGTTAGGGACGTAAAAAGGTTACCACTATCCACTAGAACAATAGCAACAACTACACTTACAGCGGAGCATCTGGAAATGAAGCAAACGTGTTGACTTATTTTCCGCTTCGCGTAGGAACCGTGTCGCCGACCCATCGCGGTTCCATCACACGAATTACGCGCAAAAAATCCGCGCATCGCAACCAACGTACAATTCAATGAGACATTTGTATTTACACTGTACGGGAAAATGATTACATCCATTCATTACAGTTACAATGTTGTTATTATTAAGAAAAAAATTAAGCGAGTTAATACTGATTCGCTAAGGTGTTATCGGGCTGGCTAACCAAATAGCTGGTCGATATTCAGTATTACCTGAAGCTCTATTTCAACCTATCCGAAATGATTAGCTAATCCCGAAGTCCATCTGAACGCTTCAGGTCTAAGTGTATACGCCACTAGTAACTACTAATCGATTTATAATTGCAGCAACTATTCGAGATAAAATATTAAATTAGCCCCTCGAATTCATTTCTATGTACCCACTCAGCTGATCCGACCAATCATTAATAAAGCAGACTGTAAGCGAGAGTCACAGATCAATGATGCCCACGTGCTAGTGCAGCACTCCTTTTGTGTAACCGAAGTAGCCAACCAAGGAGCTTGCAATCCAATTAATATTGAGTGGATGGTACATCTCCTTGCCATCAAAAACCTCTAATTATTGGAACCCCATCCACATCAGGTACAAAGTCTAGACGCGAGGTTGAACCTAAAGTTTCATTTTTCAATAATACAATTTAATCACTACGATTGCACGTGTTACGTTAAAGCGTTCAAGTCATTATTAATCAGCCTACATTATTTTATTCACTTTAATAGACT
>DWEJ01000394.1:0-17147 GCA_018245835.1 Mysoria sejanus stolli | reverse complement strand
AATTTGTAATTGTTTGTAGAGGGTTGATCATTGATAAATTATTTAATACATAATTAAATGACGTAGTCGCTATAATTTGAGTTCCCTTTGTTGTTATGTTTGTTTTTATTTATTTGTCAGAGCATTTATCAGTTACAATGTAACTTACGTAGCAAGCTACGACTATATTTTATAGCAACAACTAGTATTGTGATAACACTAGTATTTGTGATAGGTTGATATAGTAATTTTCGACGGAAACATAAAAATTTTAGCTATCGTGCGCGACTTAATATCATAATTTTGAACAATTATCAAAAATAATTCAGAACTATGTATCACTACTGGAATAAAATGTTAAAGAATTTTAATATTTTTAAATATTTTAAATATTTTGGACATATTTTTTTAGTCTGTGATATTAATTTCTGGCCGTGACCTTGGCTATTGGGGAGCGAAGCTGGTTTCTAAGATGAACCTCGTATCCCCAATATTATCTATAACATATTATCTACAAAAAGTTTCTTTAACAAAATTTCAATATTAAAATGTTTTTACACCCGATTAATTTACAAAAAATACTAAGATTAAGTTACATTACTTTAAACGGTTCTTGCGTCATCAAATTCCCAGAATTAACGCACTGGAAATGATAGTGTAATACCCGAAACGACGCTCACAGTTCATCAACATGATAAAAAAAAACAATACACACTTAGTCACCACATAGAAATGAAACTCTGCATCTACATAAATCAAATCGAAAATCTATTGATATATCTATTATGTTGAGATAAAAAAAAATGAATAGACGCAAGACACAAAGCGGGGTGGTCATACGTCATCCACAAAACATTTAACATCCTAATTTCGTGGGTAACACCTCAGCGCTGGGCCGACAAAGGTCTCGGCGCATACGGCCATCGACGTCGGCGGAGCGACGCACGCTCAGCAGGCGGCCGCACCGGACAACTAATAACTTACATTTGGATTACGCTCGTTAGCCTCTTCGCACCTTGCCAGCCGTTTATTTTTTTATTAACACACACACTCACACACAATTTATTCATACGCAACGCGAGACTGCGATTAAATTTCGGTTATAACACCTCAATATTAAGACGATAACTTATGACTAGGTCGTGTGTCGCGGTTGTCGCCGCGGTCGGACGCCGGCCCGTTGTTAGTTTCATAATACGATTATTTATATAGATATCTCAATATCGCGCCGGCTAAAGTCAACATGTTGTTCGCCGGAACGATTTTATTACGATTGGATTAGAATCGGAGTTACAGCGTGAATACTGCAGCCTTGATGGTTGATTAGGACGTTTGTGAGATAGCCGCTGAGGCGGGATTGAAAATGTTGCGCGGCTTTATAGATTTTGACAGCTGTCACGGGCGAAATAAATCAAATGTTGCCACATCGCCACCGCGAATTATTTAATAACATCTCCGAGACAGTGTCAGATGATAAATGCTTGCAATAACAAAGACGCCAATGATTTTAATTATGATACCATCGACAATAATTACATTTTTTATTAAATTACAATATCTGAACATAACGCAAAAAAGATTTCTTATTGCAATTTAGCATAAATGTTGTTGCATAATAAATAGCAACAGCGGCGCCAAAATATTCAAAGATAAATTAATGTATTATTATAGTTACGTAATTCTTCTCTTAATTTTAATATATAAAATGCAATTACAAGCCCTATATTATAATAAGAGTTAAGTCTGTTCTCAAGACGTGCCGTAATTATAACCTGGCAATGACAATCTATTTTTCGTATATATATTATCAATTAATATAATAGTATAATTATTACGAAATATAAATCAATTCTGTTCTGGTGTCATATCATACTTTAAATATACCCCATTTATGACAACAAAGCTTAGCTGAGACTTTGCCAATACAAACCATTGGCGTTTAATTGTTCTCGAGGCGTATTGAGCTTCGTTTCCCATTTTCTGATATGATCTTGTATTGCACGTAATAAAACAATCAATTATAACGCGTTCGTGATACTGCGCTACTGGAAATTGACTTCGGATAGAGATTTTTTATGACGATAACTCATTTATGTAGGTCACGCGAATGGCATACAGCTACTATCCGGTCTATGCTGATAGCTGTTAAACATGACTCAGATATATGACGCGGAATCAACTGCACATCAGATTAAATATTGATATTTGAATTATCGTTAAGTATGGTGTTTTACTAGCTATGGGTTAATCAGACCACCGAATTTCAAACATCTATCTGTACAGATCGGACCAGCATCTTCCACATTCATCTAACTTTAAATTAAATATTAAATCAAATGTTACTAAACCTTATTCATCGAATTTTTTTTTTATTTTCCTTTTATTGTCACATTTCTAAGTTCACAATATATTGTGGAACATGAAAAGTTGAAAGTTAGGTTGAAAGGTATGGTAGCGAATAACAAAACAACAAAATGCTATGTATATTGCTTAAAACTAATATGACGGCTTACAGGCTTATCAGTCCGCTGATATTGACAAGGAGCCAACCATTTGGAAAGTGCATAATGAGCTTTATCTTTTAATACCTGTACATATTTAATAAAGTTTAAATAAATGTTTAAATAGCGCTATAAACTTAAACGGTCAGTAACCCGATTGAAAAAGCTTAGGAGAACTCTCTATTATTCTTTTATATATACTTACCTATAATTCTTTTCAGCAATTAATATGAGCATATTAATTGTAGAGAAGAATAATTATTATATTCTATTATTAATATTATGTTTATTATTATGGGCATAATCCCTGAGTGGAGGCTGATGTCCAGCATTGGACTGCGATAGGTAGATGATAATGGAGTTGATGATAAACTTTTAATTATATACAATGTTTAATTAATTAATTAATTACATTATTTTCATGCTTCGCATATAAATTGACTGAAAGAAATCGCTACCAGAGCGATAAGGCCGCCTATTGCGTGCTATATTCAGGTTTCTGTACCTAAGTGTTTTCTTGTTTTCTTATTCTTAATAATCGGGTAATTAAGAATATCATATTATATTATATTCTAATGTAATGTAATGTACATATTTTGCAAATAAAACGCTAAACTCAAAACGGGTACAAATTTCAACCAATCTAAAAGCGATCAGTTGAAAGTTGTCAAACAGATCATAAAATAGCATATGAAAACATATTTTAATAAAACGACACGACTCATTCTATCCGGCATCATTGATCTCAGTGACGTCATAAAAAGGTAAAATTCAAACTTAATAAAGTTCTTCGTTCATATAATTTAAGGAAAATTTATGCACCCTTTACCACGAAGGATTGAGAGTCATATATTCTGTGAAGCGTTCATTAACTCATACGATTATTCTTATTTATAGAATATTTGTCATCGCCTGTAATCTCCGAAGAGGTAGGCAGAGGAATGCAGAACACTCTCAAGTTGCACCTGTTACGTTTACGTCCCACTATGAAAGCAGTGGTGAGCCTATTACCATACACCGAAGCAGTATCCAGTCACTATTAGACATTTTGAATAGAAATTCTAGTTAGAAAATTCTAATACTATCGGGCCCGGGTATCGAACTCAGGATCTCTAGATCGACAGTGAATACTCTAAATACATAAAAAGAATATTAAGAAACATCAAACTTTTAACTTAACACTTGCGTTCAACATCGGAACGATTAAATAATAGTGTTGAATATGATAATTTATTTAATTATAACAAAATGAACTCTTATTAGGAAAATTCAATATTGTATTGTCATTAAACTAAATGCATACCTACAACGTGTTTTGGTACCTATCATAAGTTTTTTGCATTCAGTACGTAATGAAAATGATATCCGTAATATTAGTTAACTATTGCATGAGTTAAGCCTTCAACATATCAATTTGATTAATTTAATAAAATCTTGATATGTCTATTAGCTTTGTATATTAAGTTTGACATAAAGGCAAAAATATTATTATACCTACTCGTACAATGTAATTTTTGAAATTCAGTAGACTACTTAGCGTCTGTAATTATTTTGTTGAAATCCCTTTAGTTATAATCAATATTATATCATCACGCTAAGACCTTTACGGGGTTGGCAGAGAGCCCCAAGTGATAAATACCTATCCCAACAATCTCCAATTATTGTTTTTATTTAATATCAGATTGTTAACAAAGTTTCGTTTATGTCTAACATAAATTATAAATAAAATTTTTTATGAATATGAATTATAAATTAAACATTGCATTTGCAAACCGTACTCAACGTTCCTCTTGTTAGTCCTTTCACATTTATATAACTCCTAAAAGATATTCCATGTCGTAAGAAACACGAAACTCAAACAAGAATAACACTTAAACAAATTTCAGTAATAGCCCTTTTGGTTTTTTGAGGAAACGTACGGTTTTATCAAATCGTTTTGGTCCCATCTTCAAGTAAACACAATAATAGATATTATTAGAAAGTTATATTTTTCAATTCCGTCAAATGTGTAGGTATTGGTAACATTTTTTTCGCTTCGAATCGTGACTGTGACAACCGTGGCCGCTTTTTTGTAACAATACTTAGATATATCGTACGAACAATCACTTGTCTGCCTGTGACAATGGTCATATTTTTGTAGATTAAGTTAACTATTATATTCTATTATTATTATTAAAAACTCTTATTAACCTTTTAAAAATATTAGCGTCAGATATTATTTACCACGTGGTAGGTAATATGTATAAAGAAAAAATAAATTTAAATTGCATCGATATTTTCAACTAAAATCACTGTTAGCCTGTTGTTCCTATTTCATTGTTGTTCCTATTTCATTGCCATCTTGTAAACTTTCAAATATTTTAATATCTTAATATATTGATTCCTATATTACAATAATCAATAAAATATAAATAATTCATGTGAATTAAGTAGTACCTTTACTGCTGCCGCCGTCTTCGTTGGAGTCCTCGCTGGGCGGCCCGTGGGGCGCGCGCGTGGGCATGGGGTGCGGCAGCCGAGGCCTGGCCAGGAAGGGCGGCGGAACCCCGAAGAAGGGCAGGAAGGGCGGCCAGGCCGGGCGCGGGGCCAGCCCCGCCGCCGCCGCCGCGTACAGCTGCAGCGGCGCCGGCAGCCCGCCCTCCAGCACCATGCTGCGCCTCGATATCTTGCCTACCGGCTCGCGCTACCGACGCCGCCCGAGCGCGCCGCGCGCATTCTCAACTCTCATACGCACGATCAACTGTCATAAGTACAATCAACACTAAAATCGCTAATCAAATCCAATTTATTTTTTCGTGAACCGCCGGTATTGTTTTCTCATTTATAGTTTCGCTTCTCGTGTAACTCCCCAGTCGGAACACAGCCACTTGTACGCTCGCAGGAACACCACACGCGCCGCGGTACCCCCGGGAGGTGTGCTCGCTCAGCTCGCCAGGCCCGGCACTGAGATGGCGCGGCGCAGGGCGGGGCCTCACCCCCCTACCCCCCACCAGCACACAAATTAATTCCCCGCCTCTTTCATATTATAGATTTATTCCTCCGACAGTACAACGTGCAATTGAGCTAAACAATATTAAACCTTATGCGGCGCAGTTACAGATGGGTATTGAATAGATGGTTGTAAATTAAGGTTCGCCGTACGTGGGACTGGCGGCAGTGTCGGTGAGTCATGCTAGCAAGGCAAATTGCACTGCATTTTAATAGCGTTAAGGTTCAATATTGTTTGTGAATTATTCGTATTTAAGGCGTTTCGTTTTGTTTGGTGTTGCCAAGGGGGTCGTCATAATCTTTTTAGCCGCATGGCGCGCCGGAGACATATAGAGGGAATTGGTAAGAAGTTATGCTATAGATTGTTACGGGCGATGTGTTTCGTAAGCCCCGTTTGTTACCTACGGCACCAGCACATGGTAATGTCTAAACAAGTTGACAAATCTATTGAAATTGAGTTAGGAGTTTATGTATGTTTGCGTTGGAGGCGTCTTAATGGAATTGGTTATCATATCGAAATGAGTGTGTTTTTTGTAATAAATGATTGATTAAATTGTTTATGTTAAGCTTCAATCCGAAACTTATGTTTGTTGTCTGATTACATTTTGTATATTACAAATGAATTTTAACATATTATTTATATGCAATACAATAAAAAATTGCATGTTTTCGGAATGTTAATGCAGCTACACGTACCAAAATGAAACATATATTAAAACGCAAAATATTATGAGTCAGTCGGATGAACGGAACAACGCAGTAACAATTTTGTTATAGTTAATTTGACAAGCAATCAGCGCCAGATCTAGCGGCCGCGGTAGAGTCGATGATTAGCGGCAGCACAATAGAGCATTGCGTAAAACTAGACTGACTGTGCCGGCCGCGCCGCCTAACGACGTACCAACAATCAATCATACGAAATTAACACGTTTCAGATTATATTTTTGACATTGATGAATCATAAGCGACCGAAAGCCAATCAATTTCACAAGCGATTCCTTATTCCATTAAACAAAAAAGGGTAATAACCTAATTGACATAAATAATAATAAAATATGTCAAGACAGCGTAACGACCCGTCCGGACGCGACGTGACAGCTCTATCAGACATCTCGCACTGACTGTACTTCGCACCCCGCCCCCCTGCTCGGCGGAACCGTCTCCGCGCCGCGATTGGCCGCCGCCGCGGAGTGGGGGCAGTGGGCGGGGCCCACTAGGGGTGTTCGGAAAGCTTAGTGTTGCATGAATTTAATTAGTGCGAGGAGCACCTCAGGCGCATTAGGAGCTGCGATGGGCGAAGCAATAAAAGATATAAAGGAATGAGTATAAATTAAAAGTTAAATAGAGAGCCGCGGGTGCGAGCGGGAGGTCCGATGTACTGTTGCTTTGTCTCGCTCTCACGCTGGATGAGCCGGCCGTAATTGTTTGACGATCTTATTAGTATCAGTTAAAAGTCCCCGTTCTCTTTTTCTCGGTTGGATTTAATTACATTTTAATTAGGACATCCTTAATGACTCAACCAGGATTGACTTTTGCACTTTCGTTTTCGAAAGTCATTCGCGATTATGGCGCTACGTTCATTGATTGTTCCCTTTTATTAGTTTTCCCATTTTCCTTGCCGCTCTACATTTTGTTTTGTTAGAATGTCTAGGGTGATTTTCTAATATTTTACACGTAGATTATCCGTAGGTAGAGTTATCGGCAGATTGTGATAACAATATCGAAATCACTGAATATTTAGATTACGCTATATATATTCCTTGAAGGCGTTTTTTTTTTGCATGACATATCTATTTTGGTACCTACCTACAGTGTACAACAAAGAATGTATAAATAAAACATAAAGTCAATACACATGTACATACCTACTTATCACTGGGTACTGAATAAAATTAGTTCTGGCTAATATTAATGACTTGTTAGCATATGTAGAGACATGTAGAGTACCTTATTTATATTAAGTTCGAGATTTACAAATTCAAAGATTAAATTATCACTAAAGTATAGGTATGCATTGTAAAATTTAACAACATTAACAAAAAAAATTTTTTTTTACGGAAACTGCATAATATCGCCGATTACACAATTGGCACTTCCAATTCATTGATCATATCTATTTTGAGGTTGATTTAAGAAATCACTGCCACAAGCTCACCACCTTCTCCGTTCTCAAGCCGTAAACTTTCTGCAATTTCATCAAAATTAAATCACTGATTTTGTCATAGAAAGAGAATTAGTTACTCATTTTTTATGTTAATATAGAGAGAAAATTAAAAGTATACAAACACATCGCAGATTTTTTTTTTCATTTATTCTAAATATAGTTACGCACAGCTGTCGTCTATCTTTTAATTTTACATTACACATATGTACATATATCTAATGTCAATCTTATATCAAACTCTACCTAGGTTCAGGAATCTTGATGTTTGTAAAGATGGAAATTAAATACCTCAACATAAAATATGTATGTAGTATCAAGTCAGTCAACCACTGACTGCCTCGATGGTCGAGTTGATTGCACGCGCGACTGCCGATCAGGAGGTCCTGGGATCAATTCCCGGGTCGAGCTCTATAGAAATTTTCTAATTTAGATTTTCTAGTAGTAGCTCAGAGTATGGATTTGTGCCCGGTGTATGGCTGTAGAGTCTCTATCTATTACATAATGGGATGTAAATGTTACTGTTGATACGTGGGAATATACTACATTCCTCGGCCATCTCTTCGAAAGGTATCACAGGCCTGATGCTATGTTTGACAGAAATAGTACCTCCGCATTTAACCATTTTACATTACTTATACGACTACGAATAGTAAATAACAATATTATATCTGGTAAAATGATCTCTACATACCTCTGCCTACCCTGTCACGGTAATAACGGCGTGAAAATGTTACGTGGGTAGTAAACGTTTTGTAAGCATATCTATACTATATGTTAGATTTATTTACCTGCTTAATCGTAGTATGTTTCTTCCGAATAGAGCGACTGGTTCCTAAAAGACTTCGCTGCGACATCGTTGCGATTGGCGGGAGTTCATTAATAGACTGTACATAAATGTGATATTAATCATCATCAACGGCCGGCACTGCTCGATATGACCGTCCCGTCCGTCCCGTCCCGGCCGTCCGTCCGTCCGTCCGTCCGTCCGTCCGTCCGTCCCGTCCGTCCCGTTCGTCCCGACCGTCCCGACCGTCCCGACCGTCCCGTCCCGTCCCGAAGGTTTATGCCCATAATCCCCGCACTGGGATTGCCGTCATACATGCACGTCACTTATGCCGGTATAGCTATAGTTAAAAAAATAATCTCCTAATGTTACGTACGGTGAGATATTTATAAAAACTGCTTGATTTTTAATAACATGGCTGAAACGTGGGAGTGTACAGCATCTCTGCCTACACCTACTTGACATTACAGGCGTGACATTGTATTTTTACAACGTACAGTACGTATAACCAATGGCGTATAGTTTACGTAGCGTTTGCTTCAAGCTCGAAGCGCATCCATCTCGAACTCAGCTTAGAGTGTGTAGCCACCTCTCTTTCACGCTCACGCCGAATGTCTCTCCGTCCCTGTCACGCACATTAAGCGGGCTATCCACGCTCCGACCGTTACTCCTCATTACGGGCGGCTTACGTACGTCGAGACGCGTTATTGTGCCGAGAATGGGCGCTTTAGTTGTTTTATTGATGCTGTATCATTGCTCGCCTTAAATATTGTACGCAGAGGCGTTGGCGGTATACACACAGTACGAAATACATGTTCGCAGACTTCACTGATATAGCTGTGTTACATTTTACTTGACTTCTGATTGCATGCAGTCTGGATATGTGCCCGGTGTATGGCAAAAGGCTCACCTCCCATTCCATAGTGGGACGTAAACGTAACCGGTGAAACGTGGGAATGTTCTGCATTCCTCTGCCTACCTTTTTGAGGTTTACTGGCGAGATTCTACATTTTTGAAACCATTTCTGTCGCATACCTGGAATATCCGAATTCAATTTAATTAAAACTTGATGAATACCCGGAAAAATACATATGAAAAATATAAAAATGCGAATAGATGTTCGTATCAATGACGATGACATTAAAAAAATTCTTGAGAGTAGCCGCTACGACTCATGACTGGCAGGAACGTCCTTCGCCAACGAACGACGCTATGTTTTGCGTGAACACTATGGCTTGCCTAAGTTAAGGTTACTTTATGACCGCATGGTCCGGTAACTATACCCAAATAAATTCCAATGAATGGTCCAATAACTTCCTCAGTTCCAATTAAAAATTACCACCTATAAAACTAACATGCGACTCATTCGAGTGAAACTTTGATTCTGACTCAAAAGGACGAGAAGATATTAAGCACTCTTTGAAAGTAAAGCCCGCCGGCACAGCTTTGGTCCGGTGGAAGAGCAATATAAAGTCTACCGTCAGAAAGATTCACGAACTCGAGGCCTTCATTAAGAAACTATAGTACGGTAATTTAAGTCGCAGCGGTTAATATGTGTGGGTCAGCTCGTAAGGATAAACGACTGCCGAGCAGCGAAAAGAATTATAGAATGGATCCCGCAGTAAGAAGATCCAGAGGATGATAAGGTGTATACATACACTCAATGAAGGTCATATTTTAGTCATTTAACTTCGGCTTTGTGCGCCCCTCAGGCTATGGTAGATCGGGAATGGAGTTGAAGATCTCAAAATAAGGTTTAGATCTCGAAAAACGCCTCTAGAGGTAAAAAGAAATGGCGTCAGACAGCGGTAGAAGCCAATACTCACAAAAGATTGTAGTGCAGAAGAAAGAAGATAGAAAAAGTAGTCACTTTAAACAAAAGTCTAAGCAAATTGTAATATGAAGTAGGTATACACAGTAAACAGGAAGTCAAGTATTGATATACTCCATAAAACTTTCTCTAATTATTCCTTTCGAAAAAAACACAAGACGATCTCTCCTTCAAAATCGGCCACGCAACGACGGCTCCTCTGATGTTCGTATTATAAATGACCAAATGTTACTTGTCTCTAATTCCCGCCTTTTTTACTTCGCCAGCCATTTATAATGTCGATTCTGTTTGTATTTATTCTCCACACTTTCCCTCGCGAATCTAATTTCCTCCGCTGTCAAATCCATAGAGTGTAATGTTTGTTTTTTATTGATAACACAAGATGGATTACGGGCACGCGCGGCGCCAATTGATTTAAAATTAAAATAGGAACGACGCCATGATTGATATGACGGTGTGCCGTTGGCCGTCACGCCCCGGTTTTGAAAATGCGATAGGGTTAAATCGTTTTATTTGTAAATAGTATTTATTTTTATTTATAAACATTTGGCGGTTCTACTGAACGTGTTTGGTTGAAAACGGATGTAATTAAAGAATTAATTAATTAATTAAAGATGTAATTAATGTAATTAATTCGGGGTGTAATTAAAGAATAACTTTTCTAACCAGTTTTTTTTCATTAGAGATCATCCTAATTTCTATATTAACAAAATCTGCCAGTTTCGAAATTCGAACATTACAGACGAACATAGATGTTATTTATATCGTTGACACTTTCTTTGTACAGTACTAAAAAGAAAATCCGTTAAATATCCATTCGATTGGGCTGTAACTTTTTATCTTGACTTTAAAATCTTAAAACTAGTTATTGGTTTTTATTGAGTAAGCACCAATTTTTAAAACATTTGGTGCTTCATTTAACTAAAATAAAAAATCAAGTTTCTCGATAAATTCGATTTCGGACTGCATTGCACACTGACAAAAAGCTTTCAACTGCATTTTAAATGAACTGTATGAAAGTCAAAACCACGAAGAAAGTACAGTTCAATAAGAATTAGAAACGCAAGATTTATTTCATTTTGGTCTTGTATCCTTGCTTCCTTAGCAATCCATGTAATTAAATAGCACCCGTACATTTCTCGAAAACCTGGATACCAGCTAATTAGATTTTTGAATCACATTAAGCACAATTAACATTATTCTATTAAAACTAAAAAAGCGTGTGACGTCATTCGTCCATTTTCGGTAATGCGCCGGGGAGGATGGGGTTAAACGGTTCTCGGTGCCAAATCGCTCCTAGCGGCTAAATGGTTAAATGATTGATCGTTTTTTCATTTTAATATGGTTACATTTTATGGGAGTAAAATCGATATTGCATTAGACACCAGTGCATTTAGATCTACACATTTAAGCTGGCTGGTTGGTAAAAAGAAAAGAAAAAAAAGAGACATTTTAAATTTAGAATTAGAAGCTTGAGGTATTATTACTACTCACTTGCACAGGCCGGTTTGAAAAAGGAAACAAACAATCAATCAGACTCAGCTGACTTTGCTATCAATATTAAACCAGATTTTGTAGTAAGAATTTCGTATCTAAATAAAATGTTTGTGATTGACATCTGAAATTGACTACAAAAAGCTATAAACACTTACTATAAAAATTTAGTCTACATCGTCATTATCAAATGCCTCGTTGGGTGAGCGGTTCCGAGCGCAACTGTTGATCGCTAGGTACTGGATACAAATCCCGGGCCTATTAGATTTTAAATGTTACTATATTTTTATAACTTAGATGTTCTTGTAATAATTTTTAGTAGTGGCTCGGAGTTTGCCTGATTGTTTCCGGCGTACGGGAATAGCCTCACCACCTATGCCATTGTGAGACGTAAAAGCTACTTGGTAAAAGTTTGGAGAATTCTATACATCTCTGGCTACCGTCACAGCGATTACATGCTAGCGGTTACGTTGTATCTTCATCATTATTATTAACCGGCACATTTCGTTTCACTCGCTAAAGAACATCATAAAGAGCTGTAACTGGCAGGTTTCCTCAAAATATTAGCCTTACTCTTATAGCGACTGACATTTAATCATAAAACGAATATAGTTTTTTGACACAGAAAATAACCCGCGTCTGTATTTGAACCTAGATACACCAAAATGGAAGACGTTCTACGCCATTAAACTATCACAGGTCAATTGCGTCATAAGGGGTATAAAACTGAACGGAAATACGGATATACCTAGCACAATCCGAGCATATAATTACAATTTTATATGCAATGATCCAACTGTTAGTGAGCTGATACCAGCAGCGGCCTGGCTCGCATCCAACAACCATAATGATAGACAGATTCAACTTACCCCAATAACCGATGTACCTACAATATAGTTCCAAAGCCCCTAGTACTAACCACACTCGGTAGTATTAGTTAATCACGCCGGGTTCTTTCGGTGGTAGGCAGAACACAACGAGTACCCAATACATTCATATATTCCCTCTACTTACTTCGCCAAACATACATTTTTGACTTTTTTTCACTCTTAAGGCTAATGAGTCAATTACTTCAAACCTTTAAGACTTGATAATCACGTTATTCTTAAACACTTTAAAATCTATGTATTTCGATAACCATTACATTTAAATGACAAACTTAAATTGTAGATCGCATATGTTGTACGAATTTACAACTAGTGACGATGATGTACGCTGCTGATGAAACACAGTCCACGCATTCAACCGACTACGTTCGCGGCCAACGTTAACAATTGAATCGAATATAGCGCCACTCCCTCTCGTTTGTTTGCTGTACATTCTAAACATCTCAGTGCGCGGCAGTGCAGCAGTGCAATGCAGTGGTTTTTGCCAATTTACTAAATACCTAGGCGTATCCGGCGTATGGCAATAGACTCACCACCTAATTCTTAGCTCCCATTATCGAGTTACGTTTCACCGGTTACGTTTATACGTTATTACGTTTACGTCCCACTATGGAACAGGTCATGAGTCAATTAACACTCAACAAGCAATGATCCAGATTGCAAGCTTCTCGAAAATTCAACTAGAAGATGTGATTTTTCTCGCCATTAGTACCTTACCCGGAACCAACTCATTTTGAACCCGTGACCTCTCGATCAGCAATCATAACTCTAACCACTCGACCGACGAGGCGGTCAACAAACCATAGATACTGTGTTATTTAAAAAGGACAGAGAGATGCACATCGTTTTGAGTATATTTAACGCAAATAATCAGAAACAATATAAGCCGATAGAAGAGCCGAGATAAAGAATTAAGCTACACTTAAGCTAATAGGCGGACGAACTAACTAAATCTAAGTGGATAAATATAAAAAGGACAAAGAAAAAATAATTACGTTGGTAGCGGAAACGGGAGAGCGGCCAGAAACACGCGGTGCGGGTGTGACACCCTCGTCTCCCCGCCTGGAGTGGGGGGAAGCTATTAAGCCGAGCCAAAACTAATTTAAATTAAATCCTAGTGAATTACCAGAGGAGGAAATTGTCGAGCGTACCCTCGGTCCTCTCCGAGAGGTACAGTCGCTCGCAAAACACCTTAATTTTCACGTTTATTACGTTCAATGCTAACGATGAAGTAACTTAAGCGTACGATCTTGATATATCACAACGGAAAAATGATACATGAAATCGATTTTGTGCACACTTAAAATACAGTTCTAAGAGATATGCTATGTTATTTAACATTGAGTGAAACTTTCAATATTATAGAAATAATAATATAGAAAAAAGTTACAAGGTAACACGTAAAAAACTTGAAGAAATAAAAGAAAAAGCAAAACTCCTCAACGACAACACTACTACACTGCTGCACTACTACACTATACTACTGTACTACTACACTAATACAACTGATTACTACAAGTTTTTTATTTATCTAATCATATCATATACCACTTTGTACACCTGCAACACATCCCACATCACGCCTGTAATCCCCAAGAGGTAGACAGATGAGTGCCATACACTCCCACGTTACACCACTCAACATTGTATACACACACAGCTTAATATAAACAATATAAAAGAATATAAACCCTAAGAGATCTTTTATTAAACAAGATTCTCAACAGAATTCAATTCCACGACAACTAGCACGCAATAACATCTGAGGCTGCGACAGTTACGGGCGATATTTCAATTTTATTTCCGCTAGCAGTTTTCAATGCGACTGTACTATCTACATTGGTTGCGGGCGTCGGCTGGGGAGCGTCGTTACATGTACCATTTGAATATTATCTACCCCCTCCTACAAGTTTAGACGCGACCGAGAGGCCTCACCACCTTAATTAATGCAAATTTGAGTGCTAACAAGATTATGAATCCGACCGCTTTTTGAACGTACACTTTAGCTACGTGTAACTTAAGTGGCTGTATCTGCATATTGGGGGTGTAAAAAGTTGAATAATATCACACGGAGCATGCCCTCGAAGTAGCAGGTGTTGTGAGTGCTTAACTTGTTTGACTCTGTGTATGAGTCGACATCAGCCTCGTGTTAAACATTGTTTAACACGAGTATATCTAGTTGAGCGTTGTATACGGTTAGGTTTATAACTTAGGATTTCTGGGGAATATATTAAACATTTGAAGTAATTTTATTATGGTAGTTATATAGCCAAGTCAGTAATATACCCCTTATGGGGTATCCAGAGAGCACGAAACGCCAGATGTTTCTATTCTTACAAATTTAGTGAACTTGTACATTGATAACTTAATGCGTTGGAAATTTCCAAACAATTTTATATACTTATTATAATTCCCTACCGCTAGGACCTGATGTCGCAAAACTGTCCATATATTATTCCTACTTTATTAGCCAATGTTATGAATGCTTGCCACACTGTAGTAGTCAATTTACATATAAAGTTAATCCACTCCTAAATCTCCATGATTTTCTGTAAGACGAGTTTATATAAACTCAGATTATGACTTTTTAACGACTCGTATTTTGTTGCTACCTCTTTGTTTTTTATTTAGCACTTTATTATTTTTTATTAATCACCAGTCCTTACTGCAACATGCCAGTGTGTAATTGACACTTTATTTTCCAATTAATAAAGAAAAATCTCCAGGGTGTTCTCCTACAATCGCTTTTTCGAATTATTTTTCTCCTTCAAAATTTTCATGCAATGAGCACTACTTGGAAGCTGCAAAAATTCAAAAACGATTCATGTTTTCGAGGCTAAATAAACAAAAAACTTATTTTTAATTACTTATTTATTTATTATTTTAAAGGTTTAGTAAACCGAAAACAATACGTCAGTGAGACTAATACTATTACCTTCACGCGGGGTCCCATACAGGTCAAGTAGAAGGCACCGAGCGCAAACAGTAGATATATCAGTAAACTTATCCGAACTCTACAATCTTCTTCCATCGAAAATTCCAGAATAAACACATGTGATGTTATTTATTTAACGGTATCATTGCGATAGTAGAGCGGACAGATGCGCCAGTTGTAGAGTACGGCACGCGCGGGAGCCGCTCTCCAGAGAGCGATCGATCAATGTAGAGACTGCTGCGGTTATGTTTTATTGACTAACTGATTGTCGTACTCAATTACACTTGTTTTAATGTTGCGAGAGCGTTATTGTTAGTTACATGTTAGAATTATTTGACACTCGTGGTCTCTATGTAGCGCATAACTCCACAGGAATTACGTTTTTAAATATTTTCTTCGCTTAGTTATCGGTTAAAATGATAATGGTTTTTTTTATTGAAGTTATTTTTTTAATATTACTTTAGTTTTATACGCGTTACTATTTTCTTATAGAAAAGACTTTAATAGTATAATAATAATACATAACTTTACGCCTTTAATTTCTGAAGAGGCAGGCAGAGGAATGCAGAACATTCCCACGTTTCGCCAGTTACGTTTACGTCCCACTATGGAATAGGTGGTGAGCCTATTGCCGTGCATCGGGCACATATCCAGACTCCGAACCACTACAAAAAAAATTAAATTAGAAAATTTTGCAGTGTTCGACCCGGGAATCGAACTCCGGACCTCCCGATCGGCTTTAAAATAGCATTAACTCTATTATAATATCAAAATATTGTCACCCTTCTCAAACAGAGTCAGTTGAGCGAAGACAAAATGGAGGAATTCTTTCACTTCTGGCGTGAGGACTTCAAGTTCGAGGACCGCGAGCTGGGCTGCGCCATTAAGTGCATGAGCAACCACTTCAACCTGCTCACAGACTCTCACCGCATGCACCATGAAAACACTGACAAATTCATCAAGTCTTTCCCCAACGGTGAGTGATCAGGTTCATTCCCTGGTCGCCTTTGGGTAGCACCGTAAGAGGTAGCAGCTGTGTTCTGCGAGGGACAAGGGTGGCCTATGTCCAGCAAGACACTGCAACACGGTGATGATGATAATGAACTGGACAGATGAGCCTCCATCGAGCAATCTCCGCGCTCAGCTCAGCTAGCAATATTTGGTGGAAAGATTGTAGTTTCCGTTCTGTCCTTTGTCTGTCTGTCTGTCTGTGTTTCTGTCATACCCGTTCTCGGCAACAACAATGCACAGAGACCGGCCCTGGAACAACACATACTATTACTATCTGCCCTCACACTGACATGCACTAACCAAATTAAGAATATGAACAAGCCTTATTCACGCAGCATGTATTCTTACATTTCTTTCTACCTACTCTTTTACTTATTTTTAATGATAGTTATGTTGTACAAAATTATTAGAAAATCCAGGAATAACTGACATGACGATTATAATTGTCCGCACACTAGGTCCGTTGCGGGGTAGGCGGAGAGTTACACAAATTTAAACTTACTAGTGGCCGCCTACTGGTCGAAATTCGACCACAATTCACTTAAATTTCAAGTTCGAATGTTAAGGTTATCG
>DWEJ01000393.1:0-17155 GCA_018245835.1 Mysoria sejanus stolli | reverse complement strand
GTTCGACTCGGGAATCGAACCCAGGACCTCCCGATCTGCAGTCGCACTTGCAACCACACGACCAACGAGGCAGTCAAGGCAGAATATTTTATAAAGGTTTTTTTTATATTTTTAAATAAAAACGCGTTTAATAGTTTTAAATGAAAACGAAATGACAAATAAGCAGGTGAAAAATTGATACAAAAAATATTCAAACAACAAAGGTTTCTGTAACCATGAAGATCATTTCATTTATTAAGATAAAAAGCAGATACAACCCTTTTTTCTTAGGGCATCGTTCGATAAATGACTCGATAAATTAAGCATCCGAAAATATGCTTCGCAGGTCCAAATGATGCAACTTTTGTAATGGTCAGTGTCGTTGACCCTAGTAAACCGGTTTTATTTATTTTGCGGCCTCAATTTTATTGAGTCCTAAAGTGAAAATAATCAAAAAATTCTAAACTAGTGTCATACTCATATTGTAATATCTAAATATGTGAATACTAAATTTCTGTATTTCAGCCTTGTACCACTGAAGAAAGATATTGAATATTCTACCTAGTGAACTCAAAATATTACAAACTTAACATCATTCCTGTAATCCCCGAAGCGGTGGGCAGAGGATTGTAGAACACTCCCAAGTTTCACTAGTTACGTTAAATATTCAAAATATTAGTGTCAATTAATATAACGTTCAAGTTAAAACATTACCAATGGTTATGTCGTGCGTACCTCATATTCTCGCCGTCACTGTGATTGTGATTGGTAGAGAATGCCATTAAGCGTTAAGTCCGTCCTTAGTAAAGTAAGTTAAGGTAAATACATAATAAGGTAATAATAAATAAATACATTAATAAATGGTAGTAAAACACAAGAGTTCTCCATAATTTCTAAGGTAACTGGAGTCCGTCAATCCGTATTTGGTCAGTACGGTAGACTATTATATAGCCCTTTAACTCGTCGCAATTCAAGAAAAAATCTTAGCCCGTCTAATGCTGATTTTATCAAAAGTAACTTTCTGAGTGGAGATTGGAGACCGACAATGAAATTTTTTATTATTAAATTTTCTATTGGCCACTACCTAAGCAAACGTATCGTAAATTACCTAATTTGTGTATTTAGTAGGTAAGTGCAACAGTTTTGTAAATTTTCATAAAATTCTTCTATTCGGCTAAATAATCCAAAATTATGGCGTACGGAAACTCGTGCTTAGTGGAGGTGCATATATAAAGGTGTGGTCAATTATAAACGATTCTTATAGATACATTACTTTTTATTAAAATTAACTATAAGTACATCACACGTGTCAACTGGCTTTCAACATTTTTGTCATATCACAAAATGTGTCGCTTATCAATCAGCGATCAAGTTCACAATTTTGATCGTGATCACGATTGCTGATACCGAAACGTCTTATAAATATAGAGAGGTAATATTACTCTAAGTATACTCAATCCTTGGGTTTGTGTTACTTGTCGATTTTTCTTTACAATCTCTAAACGCGATTTTCAAAACGTTCTTTTATCTTGTTATTGTTAGCGCCAGGATCTTCTATTTACCATATCCTGAGGACGAAGGATAATTTTCTTGAGGATAGTACGTCGGTTGGGTTTGGGTTGTTTGTTGGGGGTTGTATGTTGGCTGTATTGTTTGCGGATATTGCTGTTGAGGATATTGTTGTTGAGGATATTGCTGTTGAGGATACTGCTGTTGAGGATACTGCTGTTGTGGATACTGCTGTTGAGGATACTGCTGTTGAGGATATTGTTGGCTAGGGTACTGTGGCTCAGGATATTGTTGCGGCGGAAATTGTGGCTTAGGTGGTGTTGGCTTAATAGGTGCCGGCTGTGGCTTCAAGGGCCTCGGTGGCTGTTGTTGTTGCGGGAAGTAACCACCTCCTTGGGGCTTATTCTTCTCAGCTTCAGCTTTCTCTGCTTCTTCCTTGGCGTTTTGGTCAATTGACCTATAAAAATAATTATGATTAGCTATGTCATTCAATTTATCAGTTTAGTTTAGCAGAGATAGCCTAGTGGTTTTAAATTCGACCTTTTTAACGACAGATTTAAATCCTAGCGCACACCTCTTAAAATGTGCGTTTTAAAATATCACTTGCTATAACGGTGAAGGAAAACATCGTGAGGTCACACACATCGTGCACACCTTAGAGTTTTCAAAAGAAAAAAAAATCTCTAGGCATCTGAAGTCTGCCATCCTGCACTTTACTAGCGTGGTAGACTACGGTCTTAACCCTTTCATCTGAGTGGAGAACAAGTTTCAGCAGTGAACCGATAAAAGAGTCGGAACAAACATCGGTCATTCACAATTTTATGGGATTAGTAGATGGCACACCCATTTCCACTTAATGGGCTCACTGTACTATCGGTCATGATAAATCTCAAATAGCATTAAAACCTGTTCCAGGTTAAATAAAGACATATTATGATCAGGCACAAGGCAGCTTTCACGGATGATTAAGTTCAAGTGTCTTCTCCAAATACACGTCTTTAAAATTAACGTCATGGTCAAATATTATAACTTATTTAAATAGTTTGTAAATTTGTACGTACTTACATTATTTACAGTAATTTATTAATAAATGATTTAATTATGTCAGTAGATAAAATAAGATGTAGACTTTTAAATTACTCATTCTCACACGATGTACTCGTACTAATATTGAAATTATTCCGATTTTTTATTAAATTCCATATTTTAACATACCTTAATTAAAATGACGCGACTAATTTATAACATTGAAGTCATGATATGAACGGAACGAAAGTATGGTATGAAATTTGTGCAACCCATATCGTGATCATTAATTTTGGCTATACATGTTATAGCGTTAGGAAATCTTACTTTTGTCTGCATTTCGTTTTTTACAGGATTCGGTTTGGTCCCAATGCCGATATGAAAGGAATGCGGTTTTTCAAGACACGTTTTCTGTCTGGCCTTGTAACCGAAATAAATGGTCCAGACTGAGGGACTGTTTTATATTCGGATTAGGAGCAAGAGCAGTTTAGATTACTTTTTCACATGATGCGAAATAATTTTATGTTAACCGGTTTGTTTCGTAAAGATAAAATAATGTCTCAAGATTGGACTATGATAAAATATACCTATTTATTAAATCAAAAAAGACAAATAGAACCTTTCAATTCGCACTTGGTTCGCTTTGAAAGGAAAGATCTATCACTATTACAAATATCTTGAATATATTATTTTAATGATGTTATTTTCGAATCGGAGCTCGTAAATATTCCGTTAAGGTAGTCCTTATTGTCGTGTTAATGCAAATTAATTTGTTACTAACGGTCCCAAATTGCTTTGATATTTTTAGAGTGAAATGCGAAGACATCAATTTGAATGTATTATTATATTCTTTAAATATGAGAATATTAAAAAGAGCCAAACCGTTACATAGATTTGACAGATCGGAATTTGGTAGATTGTGTACAATTTTTCCGTTTTATTAATAAATATTTGTACTATATTAACAAAATATGGCGTAATAAGAATCAAGGTACGTAGTTTTTTACTGCATTGGAATCACATAAAGCTTTTTATTAATCTATAACTATTACATCAGTTAAGACATTTTGGTTAAACTTACGCTTGGATTGCTGGGGGTATCGGAGGTGCTTTGGGAAGATGGTCGCCAGTTGCATGAAAACCGGTTTCATCTGCCCAGTAGGTAACGGTGTAGACTTTGCCATCAGCACCCGTGTAGGAGTACCAGCCCTTCTTCACGAGACTTTCGTGCTCCGTGTTGGGGTTAAGGAAGTATCCTTCTTCGGCTACGTGGGTACCGTCAGCGATTTCGTATCTAGTGGAATACATGCTTGTTAATTCTACTACAAACGTCTTGCTTATAATATTGGCAAGATACACAGAATGCTAAATTGGTTCAATATTCGTTACTTGTTAAATCACCAGCTTGTACTTCAGGATGTAAGAACCGACTATGCAAATGCCAATAGATTTTTTATCAAAAAGTTTATTTTTCACACTTAGTTCTCATTCTGAATATATTTCCTGATTCTTAGTTAAATCTATCGTTATCTTGACAATCGTTAAGAACGAGGGGAATAGTTATATTTTATTGAGTAAAACAATTTTACACGTACACGGGTTCCAATATTAATCACAATTTCAATCGAAATGATCTGGTATTGAATAAATGTGTATAATAGAAATATTATCAAGGTCTCTGTTTATCCTCGTTGTTTTATTTTCATAACGGTAAGTTGAATAGCTACTTCACATTGTTTATGGGATATGCACGTAATTAAATGGAACAAACACTGCAAACCTACATTGGTGGAGAGGCACACTCCTGCTGTATAGCTTAAACCTCGGCTATTCTACTCTCAATGGTGCTACATTTTTTTGTTTCTACGAAATAACGAGCCGCTTACAAAGCCGAAATAAAAATAAAACATGAAACTTTCGGTTGTCCTCTATGCTGGTATCGAAAAACGTTGCAGAGGTAAGAAACTATTTTTGGTTTATTATTTTAAATAAACAGCTTAGGTATTTAATATTTGCTTTTGATATCGAATATATAAAAGAAATACCTGTTTATCTTCGAAATTATTTTACGCTCTATGGTTTAACCTGATGAATTGGTTATGGTATTAAACTTTGCAATTACAGGTGTGAAACTATATTTTTTAAATAAGACTAGACGAAAATAGGCGATTTTGGAATAACAGAAATGATTATTAGGTTCTAAAGAAGAAAAATGTTTTGTTACCTTCTAATAGTATAATAAACTTTGTACATATAACTTAATATAAATGTTTAAGTACTAATATTATAAAAGTACAGTTTGTCAGTGTTAGAAATAATATAATAGCGAAAAGACCGTTCGGGTCCCGTTTCTTTTTGACAACTTGAGTAATAAAATTTACATATAAACTTACTTATCAATGTTGTATAGCATAAAGATGCCAAGTCACACGTCACCAGTGTGTACAATACAATGAAATTAACCTTTTTAATTCTAAGAGTAGACCCGTGTCAATCAGCTAAATTGTGTTGTGAATCTGCTTAATCAATACTCAATACCCTCAAAAACGTTTATATATCATCTATATATTACATTTTTACAATGTATCTAAATTAAGGTTAAAGCAAATAAAAAGTATTTTACTCACTCGTATTTGTAGCTTCCGTTCTCTCCGAAGTATTGTTCGTTCTTGATGACGGGAATCGGCGTAGTAGTCGTTGATGTCGAAGTTAGGGGATGCCATGTGGGCTTGTTATAAATGTTTTGGGGATAATACGTATTAGAGGGTGGGTTGTAGTTATTTGAGGGTGTGTTGTAGTTATTTGATGGCGTGTTGTAGTTATTTGAGGGCGTGTTGTAGTTATTTGAAGGTGTGTTGTAGTTGTTCGATGGTGTATTGTAGTTATTTGAGGGAGTATTGTAGTTGTATTTGTTCTGATTGCTCCATGAGTTTTGTTGTGTTGGTGGGTTCTGGTAATAGTTATTTTGATTAGAAGGTACATAATTTTGTTCCCATGGCTTAGGTGCACTAGAACTGGCTTGACCGTAGCTGTAGCTACTGGCGGCTGGTATCAAGGTGTCTTCGGAAGCGACTGCTTGCGAGTCCTCGAATGACTCTTTATCGGTTTCAATATCTTCTGCTATTGATATCGCCAGTACGGCGGTGAATATGAGAAGCTGAAAAGAATGGAATCATCAACACTTTTTAAATAAGGGACTTAAAAATTTGATTTGTTTTTAATGTTTATTATATTCACAAGTGATGAAACTTGTATATTGTTTATAAAATGATATAAATTACGTAAAGTAAATGTTGTAACCGACATTAATAACTTAAGCTGCGTAGAGTTTAAAATAGAAATGATATTAAGATCAGAGATGGACCATCCATTGTAATTACGGTTAAGTTTTTGTTACCTATAATTAAACTCATTTAGATTAAAAAGAACAATAATAGATAAAGATAGCTGGCGTGGTTAAATTAACATTTGTAATTAAGAGGTCATTGACTTATTGAGAAATCTTAAAGAATGTTATGTTATATTTCAAAAGCAATTAATACATCTCTGTCGATGTCGTGTTAAAATGGAAATTCGTTAAAAGCTCCGTCGGGAGAATAATTATTTGGTGCATAAAATTAAGGCTCTTCCTTGAATCCTTTTTATTTTGAAGCGGTTGAAAGTATTGCAAAAAGTTTCTTATGATAGAATATTTAAAATTGCACGCATAAAAAATAGAAAATGGAAATATATTAATAACATATCATGAAAAAAATATATTGTTTTAATTTCTATTAAATCACAATATAACTATTATTTTGCAAAAAAAAATCTTAATATAAAATTCACAGTCCAATATGGGAAGTAAAATACTGTGTTTCGCGAATACTTTTCACTGCACCGAAATGTAAACTCCAAGGACTCACCAAGTTCATCTTAATGTCCTTCCGAGTCCGCGGTCCGTTTGGCACTGTACCCTCGAGGGGTCCTTCTCACATTTTTATAGTAAATTGTCCTGCGGCTGCGCAGTCCTCGCGTCAGCAACTCATCGCGTATGTGATGCGGTAATGACCTCACTTGTAAACTTGGAACCATTTGAAAATTTAGATTTTGTAAAATATTTTTAGAACTTGAGGATATTGTGTATTTTTTTTAAGTTCAATTTTGTCTTGTCACCCTGAATCTCAGAACGAAAATAAATAAAACTACTTAACACGACACTATATTAAATTAATATAACATATTAAATTTTATGTGTAATGTTTTAATGTTTTAAGTGTATCTTATTAATATTAATAATTAGAATTTGAATATAATTTAAATATACTTTGCAATTATGAATAACTTTAGAAACTACCGAATGAGATAAGCGTCTCTATTACCTACTCAAAATTTTCGTTTCATTGCAAGTTTATTGGTTAACTAAATATATGGGCCGGTTAGTCATTCAACTGTAGTAGGCGTAGGTTACGTTTATTTATGTATGCACTTAGTGTGACCGAATCCGGGTGATGCAAATAAGTCTAATTGACAGTTGAAGACCATCAATGCAATGTTATCTTAGTCAGATTCGAGCTCAGTTTGTTTTGAAATTTGTATTTTTTACCTTTTTGTGGAACATGGGTCTCCGCAATGAAATCTGTATAAAATTATTAATTTAGACAAATTAATTTCTATTTATAAATGACAATAGTAAATAATAATCGAGCTATGATACACTAAATGGTTAGATTATAGCTCTCCAGTTCAATTATCTGGGATTGAACACGAGGCAAGTTTCTATAACTTCAAAAAATTGCCTTTATGCGTGCTTAAGATTAAATATTTTTTTGTACCGCTATAAAGGAAGAGAATTATGTGAGGAAACCAACTCACAGTTTGCGAACCGCCATTTGGTTAACTTGGCAGCATGTAGAACAATAAAAGGATCGATGGTTTTGACATAGGTGAATGTGTCTTAGGGTATTTCATATACGGATATTTTAACTAAAGCTAAGAAAAGCCCGTAACGTGGTTACTAAACCTATAAAACATTTGTATTTAGTAAGTACACACTTATGTAAATGTAGTACATTTATATACTTATTATGACCAGACACAACAAACACTTTTGTTCATCGCACAAATATTTGTCCCGGGTGGCTATAATGCCTCTGATCATCGGTTCAGCTGTGAGGGTCACTAACTAGTCCAAGAGATTTTTTGTCTCTGGACAAGGTAGAAATAACGCAAATATAATATAACATCAGATTGGTGATTTTGGAGGTGGAATTCAGTTGGTACCAAGTGTATTTGATTGCAAAAAAAATAGGCTCATCTGAAATAGAAAAGTTACTAGAAAAATTAATATTCGTCTTGAAAGAAACGTATTATCACGACTGTGATCTCCGTACAGGTAGCCAAGAGAGTGTAGTACACTCCCACAATACATCATTTACGTTTATGTCGCACTATGGAATAGGGAATCAGCCCATTGTCACCTATCGAACACAGATCCAAGCTTCGAGGCACTACTAGAAATTTTAGGTTGGATAAACTCAATTACCGAATCGAGATTTGAACCAAGGACCTCTCGATCAGCAGTCGCGCTTGCTACAACGCGATCAATGACGCAGTCTATATTCATATAGTAATATTTTTTCATCAAGGTATCATTTTATCAAGGTAACCAGACAGATTTCTCATAATTAACTTAAATTTTAATGATATTTAATAATATGAGGTGGGATATTGTACAGATGTGTATTTTAAAAGATATGTGAACCTTAGTCATTTGGTAACGCATGGTGATTTGGGCAAACAAAAATTTAAATCAAATAATCTATTTTTTAAACGGATGAACCTAATGTTTACGAAGATACTCAAGCACTACAAGGTACAATGAATCTGAACTATCTGTTGAAGGCCAATTACCTGTTAAGAAGAGGTATATAAGAAGCAGCTCAATTTCAAAAGCCAATTATTCGCATGAAAAAATGTCAACAACATGTTTTATATATTTGTCCAGCCATAGACTTGACGAGAGTTTTGTTAAGATATTTTTTTAGTAAAATGATATGATATCCTACACTTTATTGATCTATAGAATTTTACAGTAATAAAGAATTGTGAAATAAATTCAATAAGGTGAAAAGGAAGGAATATTTTCCTTATAAAAATGTATGACACGGACTCGGCATCTCCAATGAACGCTTGATTATTTGGTTCATCGTCCTCGTTTATTTTGCATTGATTGTGGACGTCTACAACAGTTCGATGACAGTGCACTTACTTTATTTTTTTTTGTTATGATTCTATTAACATATGTACATGGTTTTCCTCTCTACCACCATACACTACCACGTTAGCCAAGTTACGAGATTACTGAGATAATATAGACAGAACTCTTAGGTATAGATTTCCTTACAACTTTTCATTATTATTTTTTTATTTGACGTATAGGCCTGAGCCCGATAAATCAAGGCGCGTTAATCTACTGAGGATCGTTTATTCCCATAGCCTTTATTCACAATTCGTTACGTAATTCTATTCCTTTAAGGATTTTATTTATGCTGAAAGTAATTTATTGAACATGAAAGTTGAGTTAAAAATACAAAGTCTTACAGCAGAGGAAGAGGTGTAATTTTCTTTTACTATGTGACATAACGGTAAAAAATTAATAAAATACACGAACATAACTTCGTAGAGTTAGAAATGCATGTCAGGGATTCGACTCAGAGACATGAGGACGAAAAACAGAACTATTCCAGTATGCCGTCATTCTTATTGCTTATTGATGGTATCTGCAACATCTATTTTCTTTATGTTATAGCATTGTACTTTTAACGCGACAGCTTTAAGTGGCAGGAATCTATCAAGTCGAGGAACATAAAGCTTTTGGCTACTATAATTAATATTTTCACTCGCCTTTTCCTTGGCCACATCGGAATATCAGCATTGGGTATATCGGAGGCGTCGTAAAAAGGCCAACCCTGGTTTGGATCTAGGAATCTATCGGGATGGCTTTTAAGGTGCTCACTAGCAGATATCAGTGATTAACCACGTATCCACAATACTGAAGAAACCTGGTGGATGAATTGCCATTCTCATAACCGTTATAAAAAAAATGGTCAAAGCGATTTTGTTATCAGCAAATTAGTAGCATAACTTTTGTTATTGGGCTATCGGTAAAGATTAAGATAAGGCCAAATTGGTTTTGACCATTCTACATTATAATGATTCATTCAGAATGCAGTGGACGTGAAGAGAATGGGTATCATGTCAATTCACATGTAGATGTGAGCTCATCTTATACAACATCCTTAACAAAATGCATGTCCGTTTGATCAAATTCGTTGATTTTTATGTAAAGACCCGTATTATTATATTTTACAATAACTTTTAAAGGTATCGCTATTGTATTTAAAGAGGTCAGAAAGGTTACTTATGTACATTGCAAACTCGTCTTTTTTTGGATTAGTAAATTCTCGGTTTGTAGGTGTCTGGTACCTTAATCCCGCATTATAACGCTTGATTTATCTTTAGTCTTGATACGGTACGAGTTACGCTTTATATTGTTAAAATATTGTTTTATGAATCTAAAAGATGGATGATATGTTACTGAGGTCCGCCAGAGATCTCTCGAGAACAGGTCCATAGATTTATTTAGCTTTATCCCCACGATGATCACACTTTTTAATGCTTCCTACAAAACATGTCGTAAACAATAAGAAATAGTTTTTTATTGGATTAACATTAATAAATTTACTGAACTTTCACGTATAACAAATTTCAAAAAATGGGAAAACCCGATTTTTGTTTTTTAAAGCTAACATCTGAAACATCATCTCTAGACGTAGAATTCCTCGTAGTTTAATTTTAAATAAACATTTCAATGGAATTGTCTAAGCAAAACTAATGCGTCTAATTAAAATCACTTTGCTCCGAAGCATCGCCAGATTATTGCAGACCGAAAAGGTTCTTCGATTCGATATTTTTATGTTAATGGTATCGTATCCCGTTGGGGGATTATTCGATTGGTTACAAATATCAAGAATACGATTATCTGCATTTATTTTTTCTTGTCCTCAGGTAGTTCAGATAAAAGTAATTTTTCCAACGTAGACACTCCATTTGCTGACCCAGAATTGTTCCCTTAAAGAGATATCAATGTAAGAAAAATGTGATTTATAAATTTGTATCCCCTTGATGGAATGTTGACGTAAAGGAAAATATTTTATTAAGAAAAATCAGCGAAGCGAGTACTGAGGATCGGCAACCATTTGAAACATCTATTCAGCAGATAAACGTGTATATACTAAGCTTATACCCTTTCCGAGGTTTTTCAAGTCATATTAAATCATTTAGCCGTTTGCCGAAATGTCCATCATGCAATCAATGAAATGTAAATAAAAGTATATAATGAAATTTTCTATCAAAAACTGAATATTCGCATTCGCGTTCGCGAATGTCGGTAGCAAACATTGCAAACATCGGTAGCAAAGTGACATTCGTTACATCTCTAGCTAGCAACTTCTGCCCGTTCAACCGATTGTCATAAAAATCAGTATGATGATTTATTTTTAGAATGAATGGCTAATGGATTAGAATGAATTGAATATTTGGGTACTGATTTTTCTTTAAAATTATTTTTCTTAAATTTAATTTAGTTGTTGGCGTAGCAACGCGCGCCGGGTAATGATGGGCGTAATAATAAATCGATAAGGAAATTAAATTTCGAACACGTTTATAATTCAATACAAGATACGAAATTTCGTGCGTTTACGAGTGCGATTTATCACGCGTGACTCATAACACTCATAACCTCGTGCAATTACTGTTATGTGCCGTTATACCTCATTTTTGCTGTAAAATTTAAATTTGTCTTATACAGATTCGAGTCGTCCAAATTATTTATTCACGTGCCATGACGACATTTTGGATGCCATAAAATTATTAACCTACCTAAATTTTTATTGGCACTAGCCGCACTAGACAAATATTCGTTAAATAACTATACTTAATTTTTAAATTTATACATTTCGGTACGCTAAGTGAATGTAATATCTATAGGGAGGTTGCTATACGTATAAGAATGGAATGTAAAATAATTGTTCTTGAGAGAGAGAATTCCTCATAACTGCAGAGCAAGTTTATTGATTTAACAGAGTATTCGGATTTGGTCATCATTTGAATATTTGTACTTTAATAGGGCGCGTACGAGGAATACAAAAGAGCAAGAACTATGTTGACTTCGAGATTCATAAAGATCATAATGTTTGTTCCGTTAAAAACCTATGCTTATTAACAATGTGTTTCAATTTGTGTGTACCCACGATACTATGGAAGGTCTTTCTTTGTCAACTAAATCGGGGAGACTATGCGAGCGGTATCAGGAGCAGAGTCCGTAGCACTACTCTGGTAGAGAAACTACCACATAATCCAAAACGTTCTGATCCCGTGCGACAACGTATCGGAACCAAATAACAAAATGCAAGTTAATTGGATGTGAACACGTCATGGTATTCAGAATACGGTTTTATTTAATAAAAAACTTTACCCTACCGCTTAGATGTATTTATTGGCATCGGGTATAGTTTTATTAGTCTCATTATGTATTATGGTTCAGTTTATTCGGATGTGATCGATCATACATGTTAACAAGAGATCATAAATTAACGTTTTGTGTGAGAAAATACCTAACATATTCACATTAGCCAGCGTCACTACATTCTGCTCGGTAATGAAACGCATAATTCGATTTTATTTTTATCTCCGCCTTAAGTGGATTTATATCTTGACAATAAAACAAGGGTTCATATCAAGGCTGAATACATTAATAAAGTTTGCCGAGGACACCTTCGAATTCGTCTGAACCTTTGAAATCTATCGACCGCGAGACGATTTATTATTTTTTATTAGAAAATTAACTCTCTCGCTGTTTGGATTAATCGTTTGGGATTTAATCTGACGTTTTTTGGGTCGAGGACACTTGAATCCTTCAAATGTTTTCTGAATGATAATTAAATTTATCTTTGTTATAAACTGGTATTAATTACAGCTACTTGTTTCTGTAGGTGCGGAAGTATACAAGTCATATCCATATTTTACTGTTTCTATCTGTAGAATTTTTCTATAGTTTATGCCAACAAATATCAACAAAGAATAATGGTAAGCGGTAGACGTCGTCTATGGACATTTGAGGCAGCAAATAAATTCACAAATGCATTTTCTGCCCTTTTTGCTTAAGTGTTTAGCACGTTAGAATTGTCAAACAAATCAGAATAAAGTTCAATTCGAGATCAAGCATTTTGAGAACTAAGTAAAAATGCCTTAAATCAATGACTTTTCGTTTAACACACCTTAAAGCTAAAGCGTAACACTATTGCCCATCGTTAAATGTAAGTGATGATTCTTCCTCAGTCCGTTTGAGGGTATTTCCATTAATGTCTTTGGGACTGGCGTGGTACCATCGAACAGGACCGTGACTAACATCCATCTGTTCGGCAAAGGGGTGTTATTGATTATTATGAAAAGACTAAAAGAATCACTATTAATCTCAGCGGAAAGACCATCCATATTTTACAGATTTCCGTCGCAACCCGGTCCGGCTAAGCCCTCGATATCCTTTATGATTCATGGCAATATGGCTCGTGAAATAAAGCACTGCAGACTTTTATATGATTATTTTAATCAAAACATGTTATATTAAGAATATCTAATGATTTGAAATGCTGATATTGTGTCACAAGTTTAAGGTTTTAAAACTATAAAATGTGAACTGTGAAAAAGTGAAAATCGGCCAATACTGATAAACACCACCAATTGTTTCGTTATTTCTCATCCTCTTGCCAAAGTTACAGTTAAGGTATGACCTGCTGAAATGATTAACACTTTATTAAAATGAGTGCCAAAATGTTTTTGGTTGTTCCGTCGCACCTGTAAGCATACAATGATTAAGCAGACAAATTTCTTGAAAGTTATTTGAACGTTTCTGAAGTGTATGTATATGTAAGTGTACTTAATAAATATGTAACTAAAATTTATTTGTTTATTTATCTTTTATTGTTATTAACAAAGGGCGGACTTACTGCCAATTGGCATTCTGTATCAGTCAACCCAGGTGACGATGAAAAGTTGTGTATCTAACCCAACTTCATATTGCATATATCTCTTCAGTACGTAATAGAGTAAGTAGGAAAAATTCTTCATCGTTCCTGAGGTCGGTCCGCCAAGGAATGGGACAACCTGCCTGAGTCCGTGTTTCCCGATAAGAACCACCTTGCGCTTTTTATACTTAACTTTAATAGGTATGTACTAGTTAAGTATACATCGTAGACTACGTTATTTCTTTCCATCAGAAAAGTTTAGCTAAATGCTAGCACATGCTTTTAAAAATATAACATATTTCAGATATAACATCAAACTTAGCTGTCCTTTTTACTTTTTGTATTTGTTGTTTCCGATGGTTTTATATGTGCGACCACGTGCTGTGTCAAGTGAAGAAAAACAAGCAAATAAGTCACAAATTGTAGAGCAAGTTTTATTACTTTTTCGTAATTTCGAAAAGAAAAGTTTTCCAATTTTCGCTTCTTACTTCTGTTAACCACCCAGAGCGTTGTCTCTAATGCATACCACTTAGGAGATCGTGTTAATGTACGCATAAAAAGTTACAGCATTATAGTCACAAGCAATATTAGACCTCTCAATATCTAAACTTTTCGTTCGGTTACCGCAGTGCACAAATTAATTGGCCCGTGATTTACGATGCACAAATGGATTGGTGACATGAAATAAAGTCTCAACGGAGTACCAGATAAGAAACAAAAACACCCAATATATAATGTCATCACTCTGTACCAGCAGAGATTAATATAATATAATTCAATAACCATTTTAAGGACCCCACGCATTAAGCATTCCACGAAATAATATGCCGCTTTTATTTTATTTATGTCGAGTATGGGAAAACATGCAACTGTGAAGGCATTTCGAGATAAACCCAGTAACTCAATAATGGCTCATGTAGATTCCGCACGATATATTAAGGGACGTTTTGTGACATTCAAAAGGAAAACGATAATGGGGTTTTGTTATCATATATCGAAGTTAAAGACAGGTTTAGGCAAGAACAAATAAAATAAAATTATGCCTTAAAAATGGGCGTAAATAAATACTTACGCAAATTACAATTTTTTTAACTTTTATAAATTATATATTTAGTTACATAACAACTTATTTAATGTAAAGCAGCTAGTACAAGAACTTAAATTTAATGGCTTTAATAAACAAACAGATATGAACAACAACGCCTTTTTAAGATACCGTGTCTTATTACAATGACATCGAATAGCAAGAATAATTAAAGCAGTATTCGAGTCCTAGTAATATAAGTAGTGTTATTTGAACAAAATGAAAAATCTCTTTGTAAATTCGGAAATTAATTAAAGGGGCCTAGATATCGCCGTCTTCTTGACTACTTCTTATAAGTATTTTTATTTAATTTGAATGGAGTATTCACAAACGAAATGAATTTGTGAATTATGAGTTAAAAATGTCTCCCAATTTAGTAATGAATAAGCTTTCAAAGCTTGTATAAGGTAATTGCTCGCTTGCTTCGTTAATTGGCAAATACAAAGTCAGGGAAAACAACGCTATTTTTCTGTTAATTGATAGTTTAACGGTTCTTTTAAGAAGACTGTTTGTCATATATTATGTGGTGAGACGGTGAAATATGTTTCTTTTTTATTTGTGTTTTATTTATGTATATGTTATTTTCTATAATTATTAATACATTACATTATTACTGAAACGTAGTAATAATACACTTTATTGCACATCTTGCAGGATACAAACTAAGGAAATGTGATCAGGATATAATTGACTAATAAGCGATTCCTTCCAGACAACCAGCTCTGAAGGAGCATACTAGATAAATATAAAATTTTAATCCCATACATACTCACAGCTACAACGTTACATATAGCTACAACACGTTTGAAATGTGTATTGTTTGTTTTACAGAATTCATCACACACATACAATTTGTATTTGCTCATCATTTTGTTATTCAGCAAAGGTTTCGTGCTAAAGACAACATACTTGCCCTCTCTGAATTTGTCGTGTAATTACACGATCACGTTCACACTAACGGAATGCCTTTTTTGGGTTCTCCATGGAAGTTTAGAATACCAAAATTTTTATTAAATATAATCCATATAGGTATACAAAATAAATGGTGTTTATGGCGCTATAACAAACATAGCAAAGCAAATTTTTAAAGAAATTAGTAATTTTACCAGCCTATTGTATGGACTTAAGTAAAATACTAAGCTTATATTTATAACATATATCATGAAGAGTAAAAGCATATTATTAACGTTATATATACGTAGCATTTCATCACGCTTGTAATTTACCGAAGGGGTAAGCAAGGAAGTGTAGTACACTCCCACGATTTAGTTCTGTTATACGCCCCATGATGAAACACGGCATGAGCCCGGGCATCAAACCCAGGACCACTTGATCAGCAGTCACGCTTGCAAGCTCGCGCCTAACGAGGCAGTCACAAAAGCATATTATTAATATGTATATTGTACAGATCACGTGTTCTCGTTCTCACTTGTCCGATTTGTGATTTTAGTATTGTGACGGCGCGTTTGCTCTGGACGCCGCGCCGTATTATTTGCTTTTTGAAGAACGGTAAGGGCCACCGTTCTTAGCAAATACTCTCACATTCAGGTTACGTGTTCTTCTTACGTTTTCGTATCAATAGGTATTTGCATGATTTAGGTACAAAGGGCAAGGCGAACTACAATATTTTTTACAATCTTAAAATTGGCGTTAGATTTTTTGTGAAACAAAACGAATTGTTGAATGTTTTGAATATGGAAAAGGAGGTTGTGTTAAACAAATTTAACATTAATATCAACGCTGCGAAAATGAACAGTGAAGTGGTTTCTCCTAGCGGACGTAAAATACATGGCATTGATGAAATGTGAATACCAATATAAATCACTTTACATGTGGATGTGTATGTCTATGGGAAGGTCCACAAAATTTCTAATTATTACCGTAATTACTGAAAATAACAATATCAAATACTGTCGATGTCTTCATCTACGCGTAACACGCTTTACCTTGAACCGTTTCAATGTCAGACTGTGTATAGTGTACATAATTAAATATTATAAATTATATATTATATCGCCAGACCTGGGATCCCATGGGGTTGGCAGAGCTTCTTTATATGTTAGTCATATACACACGTAGTCTATTGTGAGACATATGACAGGTGGGTTGTGAGAGAGTACTGTCAACCGTTTCGGGGAAATACAGGGTTGATGTTTTGTTATGTTGTGTGTATGTACATTACATTGGATTTTACGTTTAGTATGTTAATTCTCGAAATTTTTAATAACCAACCAGATTTAAGATTCGTACCGCACCTTTTAGGAACAAACTATGTATGTTTAAAAGAGCTTTTATAGGATAAAACGTTTCTGACAAACAGTTTTAGTTTTGGTGGCCGTGATAATCGATAATTGCTTTAATTTTTATACACGTCGCTATTTGTAGAAAAAACTACAATGAAACATCACAGACAATAATGTCCTGTTCTATTTATGTAGCATTAATAAATGTTATTAATTGCCTCGTTGGTCGTGTTGGTTGCAAGTGCGAC
>DWEJ01000392.1:0-17163 GCA_018245835.1 Mysoria sejanus stolli | reverse complement strand
CGTAGCCGGTGAAACGTGGGAATGTTCTGCATTCCTCTGCCTACCTCTTCGGGGATTACAGGCGTGAAGTTACGTTATGAATGGGTTTAATAATAGCTGTTTTGAAAAATATGGGGAATGGGGAACAGTCCTGTAGATAGCGCTAGATTGCAGATATGCGTAATCGGTGGTATTAAGATGTTTGAGTATCTCTTTATTATTTAGGTAGAAATTTGATTAACTCCCACTGCAGAATTTTCTCTCAAATATTTAATGTGGTTGCTTACTTCTTGCTCGTCGGTTGGTAGCAATACTAGGGAATTGATGATATTGGAAGAAGCAGTGAAGTGCTGGTGGTACGGTGGTTGGGTATGAATGTATTCGGCTAGGATCTTTCCAATTTCCACAAAATATTTGTTTATGTTATTTAATCCTTGTTGACATTTATCTGATGACAGAAGATGTGTTGAATTATTTGTGCCTTTTTTTGTACCCGTGATATTTTTTATTACCTATTTTTATTATTTTTTGCATTTTCTATTTCCCGTTTGTCATACTTACTTTTAGCTTTTTTTAATAGAGATGTGCAAAAGTTACGATAACGCTTATAGCTTAATTTTAAATTTTCGTTAATAGGGTTCCCTTTTAGTTTTTTATATAATCTATCTCTATGTCTCGTGCATCGCAACAATCGTTCTGTTATCCAGGGTTTTGTTAGGCGTTTTCTATTAGGCGTCTTTACTGATTTAGTGCTATAATCAAGGGCTGATTGTAATGACGATACTAGGAATTCAGTAGCGGAGTTAACGTCTTGACTGTCCAAAATTTTCTTCAGGTTTATATTACCCACTACACTATCTAATTGTTTGAAATTAATACAGTTTGTATGTACTGAAGGGCGTGTCAAAGATTTTAGGTGCATAATAATTTATTCAATACTAAAAGAAAAATTCCAATATATTTATTTATAATCCGCGCCATCAAAACGCGCTTAGAGTTCCATTGTTTTCTGTAAATTGACGGAGCTAAAAAAATATGAGCCACATAGTCATTGTTCTATGCACACGAGCGCGTGATTAACATTCAGCGGCGCGCGCTGGTGGCGCTCTTTAATGGTTTCAATTGTGCAGAAAATTTTATTGCATTCATTGGATTCGCCGAGGAATTCTGCCTGAGGCGAGGCTCTTTGTACCACACTTTTAAATCGATTTGCTCGACTGGGCTGTAGTGCAAACTTTGTTGTTCTCCACGTAAACAAAAGCCCCTTTGTAGTAAACATAAGTTTAAGTTGAATCTCCAATGTGTCTTGTTTGTGTATATTACTATATTTTATATTCGGTTTTCAATGTAATAGTAAATTCTAATAGTATTTTAGTTATATCACGCCTAAATTTTATGTTAAGAATATAATTTGTAAACCGAATTAAAATTTCAAAAGACTCTTATCGATGAAACGTTCATGTGAAATTTTAAAAATATTGAATTGAAACTTCAACCATCATAAATTTTACTGAATAGTATGAAACATAACTTGTAATTTTCAAAACTTTTAATATTCCAAATGCTGTCGTGAATCAAATCAATATGCCAAAATGTATTCACATACCAACAAAACCCAATGAATTCGACAAAAGAAAATTAAGTAGAAATAATTAATCAATGCTCACAAATACAGAGATCTCGTTTATAATTTGAGAGCGAATTCGATATAACTTGTCCAATTAACTGGTATACAGTTACAAAATTTGCTTTTAATTAAACCCGCGATTCTCGGGAAGCTGCGATAGTCTGCTCCAAGCAATAGTTGGAAGAGAATTTATTTTATCTCATCGCTCATTTATATATTCACTAATGCTTTTTTATTAAAAATTAATGTACAATTAAATTAAGTAACATCACGCCTGTAATCTCCGTATAGTGAAGCGGAGTGATATAGTAGGGGAGAACAGGGTAATGGGGGTCACTTAAGCGAGAACTCAAATAATATTTTAATCATAAACAAACTACTTATTGCAACAGCCTTTAAACATCATTTACTTAGTTAACTATCATTAGAAATAATTATACGTCTCTTTGGTAAACAGCTTTGGATATTATAGAAGTTACAAAAAAAAACAGATTTGACTCCCATTACACCAACATTGGGGTAATGGTGGTCACCCCAGGGGGCAATCGGAGTCAAAGAATTTCTAGCAAATATCGCAGACAGAGCCTTCAGCTGAGTTCCACCCAGTGCATTTTGCGTAAGCCTATAGCTCACATGAGCCATACCCGGCATATGTTTCCAGCATCTTTTGCATCGTCATCCTCATCATCTGAGCACAAGTCGTTATTGCTAACATCTGATACAGAAAATCTGATACAGAAGATTTGATACAGAAAATCTGATACAGAAGTTCTGGTACAGAAGATCTGATATAGAATCTTTTTTAAATCGATTAGCATTGCAAACAAAACAAAACATTTGCTATTTTCTTCATCAAGTTTGCTAGCTTGGCTTCTGTTTCAGCACTAAAGACAGCAAATCGTCGTAAATGTGGTCCTAAGGTAGAACCTTTTCTTGTCCTCTTTTCAAAGCTTGAAAATGGGATTTCCATTATTTTATCATCATTTCTTATAGGAAAACCTCTTTCAACGAGCTTTACGAGCTTTTTCCAGGCATGAGAAGATCAGGAAGCTTTTTCAGTCGTTCTGACTCGTACTATCGGCATCTAGAAAGAAATAAAAATGATCTAATTCAACATGCACAGTTACGGATAATATTCACCACTTGCAAGTAATGGATGTCACTTGACTCTCATTACCCACAATTACAGTAATGACAAAAATAATAAAATAAAAAAATCTTTAAAACATTGACATTATCTGAACCGCACTTCACAGTTTCGAAAGTCTAACTTAGTTCATGTAAAAGTCTTAATCGCATACTGCAGAGTATTCGACACTTACCTTCTAATTTATTTTGACGTAAAATTACATCAGCGGAGCACAAACTCAAAACACCGGCTCATCTCAATGGCGCGGGCGCTGACTGGCGCGAGCTGGTCCAGGCAGCGCTGGGGAGCCAGAGCGGAGGTAGGGACGGCGTTTACACGTCGCTCACATGTACTGTTTCGTAGATGTGAGGGTGACTCCCATTGCCTACTGACTCTCATTACCCTGTTTTCCCCTAGATAATTACAATTGTGTTCTAATAATAAATTGAAAACGAAAATTATGCATAATAACAAATGAGAAACAGTAAATGCCTATAATTTCGATTACAACAAATTCGAATTAAGAGATAATCACGTAAAATAGTTATCTAATAAGATCTTTAGATTTTAGCTACATAAGTAGATAATTGGTTTAAAACTTAATTTCTTATACAATCTTTTTATCTTTGTGATGTAATTATAATCTGATTAATTGCATATTAATCTGGTTTAAGATATGATATAAAACCATATCAGCCATATGATGACTATCTTGTCATGTTATTAATTCTTACAATCACTTTACTTTAAATACAATTATTATTAAATCAATTATTGAAAGTATAACATATTGTTTGTTTGAACATATGTAACTTTACATGACTCTAATAAACTTTACTTAAGACCTTCTGCAATCGAAGTCATATCACATTTATCACATACACGCCTCTGTCTACCCCTTCGCGAAAATACAAACGTCACTACATTAACAGTATTCCTTAGTTTTCTTCAAATTGAATCGGGTTTATTCAAAATCTCATTGTGGTAAGAAAAAAGTTCATCAGCGCACAAATTTCAATAGCTACAGTTCATAACTAATCAAATCTGTACAGCCGGTGAAAGCACTCATCATAATGCCGAGTTAATGAAATAGCTATTAAGAGCCACCTCTACCACTGTCGATGTGCATGACTCGATACTTTCTGTCAATTCCGCAAACTTTTCCGTGGCGTCTCTAATTATAATGGCAAAAAATGTATTTAAATCTAAAATGTACTTATACATTTGTATTTTAGGAGTATTTCAAATTTGTTTGCAGTGTATCTAATCCGTTATAATTATGTTTTCTTTGATCGAATTTTTTGTTTCGCACGGCTTTTTATTTAGTTTATTATTTATAGTGTTGCAACGTAGGACGTATGCAATGCAATGTATAGACGTGTGTACGCATACATGTTAATGTTGTTGAATGTTAATGTTAATGTCCGCGCGTGTGTGTGTATGTTGTGTGTATCCAATTCGGCTGTAACACATGTACTCTAGCTTTGTCCAACATCTACATATCATTCGGTCAAACTTTTTTAAATAACACGTTAATGCTTTTTGTTCAGGAGTACTGCATAGTTAATGATACAACTAGAGTTAAAATATCCGTATTCCCGTGGGTCTCTTTTATGTTTGTAAATATATATTCGATCGAATTGAAATGCTTAAAAACAATGAAATCACAGACAAAGCCGCGATAAATTATAACATATTAGATACGATTTAATGATTTATAGACATTGAAGTAATGCGAAGCCACGACTATCATAACAAACCAACAAAGAGTTCGTTTTATATAGATGCGCACTTTCTCTCGCTATTGTACAGGCCCTTTCCAAAAGGACAGGTGATGCTTCGAGCTGTCAAAATATTGAACTATCACTGTTTAATGTGATGCGATAAAGTAACATCAGTGAATGATACGTTTGAAGTGTGAAATGATAGAATGATGAATGTTAACGATCATCGCTTCTGATTGATATGCGTTTGTTGAAAGGCGTTGTGTTATTCGCTACGTGAAATAAAGGAGGTAGATTAAATGGGTAGGTAGAATGAAGAAGATATGTTGAACATTGGTTATTTTCATAGGAAGTAAGTATTTACTATTATTACTTTATTCCGGACATTACTATTATGTCGTGAATTAAGTCCCTCATAGTGTAGACACACAGACATACTGTGCTTTTTTTTCGTTCATGACTATTTTAATTCACGCTTTCCAAGTCTTCGGATTTCCATTAACCAGTATCCAGTCTATTCGGTCAAGACTGATAAGTCGCGGTCGCCCTCAGCGCCTACACCGAACCATTCATCCACGTATATTGCATGGAGATCGTTTATGATAAACCATGGACGACGCCGCGGGACGCAACTAATTCTTTATAAAACAAACCAAGTTATTAATACCACAGTGGACGTCCCGCTATCCTTTCTAATTGATACCCAATTTACATTCGGTTTCTAATTGTAAACAAGATTTTGATGGTTTTTTTTGGTATTACTTGTATCGCCTTATCCAATTACGTGAGACCAGATTCATTAAAAACAACCACACGCTTTTTTGTTTTAGATATTACGAAAGCCATGTTGGTTTTGGTTTTCCACTCTCATTAAACTATTGATTTACTGCTCCATTGCACTGGAATGGTTAATTTGAACATATTTGATTTGTTGGCTCAATTTTTTTAAAAGGCTTTTTGCTTTGCCTCGAGCGCTGATGTTACATTTTTTCTTAGTGGAACTTTTTTGTTTTCAGGCATAACTAGGTACGTGCACCTAATATATTTACTTTCGAAATCAATAAATTAAATACATAATTATATTCTTATTCATTTCCACATTTTGACCTACTAAAACCTGTTAAATTTCTTTATGTTAGCTTAATTTTAGTATTCGCACGATGTTATCAGCCAATTCACAGTCGACCTGCATGGTGATGTCATAGAGGCGTGTTTGTGTAGTACAGAAAAAAACTATTCAACACTTAAGTCTCTTAACAGATTGTTAGTAATAGTACGACTTTATTTAAATCGAAAAATAGCAATATTTAATCATGGAAAGTACTGCATATATGCGTAGCGTACAGGTCTCAACTATCACGCACGGGCTGTATATAGTAAAGCCAGCTTGAAGAACAAAAGTTTTATGTTACCTACACAAAGATATCAGGTTACTAATTACCCACTTCCAACTGTACCGCTACACCGCCACACTCGGTTACATTTCAGTCAATGTAACTTACATTAACGTGTGATGTTTAAGTGTAGTGTAGCTATCGAGATAGTTAATGTTTAGGATTAATGGAGAAGGGTTTATCATCCGAAAATAAATGAACATGATAGAGCAGAATTCTTTTGTTGAAATATATTTTGAGCATAAATGAAATAAAGTGACCCTAAATATACTATTGTGTCCTATTGTATAATCTAGGAACACCATATATGTAGTTACAAAGCGGTAACGCAATCATAGTATAAAACATATTACATATTGTTTGCAAAAAAAAAACATCATGCTGTATTATGTTTTCGTCAACGTGTACCGCACTCATTCACAACGGCCACGTGAGCGGCTCATTGTGAGCGATCAGCACATGCCTTTAAAGGAGCCTGGCGCCGTCCGGTGACTCATCGCCTCATTGTCGCCGAACTGACAGCGTGTGTTGGAGTGTATCTCGATGACGCGCGTTAAACGCCTTTGGGTTTGTCGTAACGGGCTTGACTGTTTTGGTGACACTTCTATATTTTATTTTGCATATATCTATGGATTAATCTAACGGTACTCTTATGATTTAAACTGAGTGCATGTGAGGAATTAGTTTTTTTGATATTTTTATTATGGTACAGAAACCAAAACACCTAAGTATTCATGTTCATGTAGTGCTATAAAATTGACAATATTAGTACTGTTTAATATGTACATACACACTAATAGTCTTGTTAACAACGATTACTAAGAAGAATAGGCTAAGCCTACAGCCGAAGGTATTTAAGGTTCGTTGTACAACTGCTCCTGTCTTAGTTAACAAGAATACTCAAATATGTTTCTTTTGACATAAGTAAAGCGCCTTACACACAATTAACCTAAATCTTTTACAAATAGGTAATATATTACATTACTTGTATTCTGCATGAAAAATAAATTGCCCTATATAAAAACGACCCTGTATAAAAATGCACATCACAAATCATCTTTCAAAATGAACGCAAAAGGTACATTCGCAGAAATATACCTAGCACTTGCATAACAAAACCTTAAACGGAAAGCCAGTAAACTTGTTATATACAAATGTAAATTGGTTTACGCGAAAAACCGAAAGAATTTTCGCATTTAAGTAAACACACGCGGTGTGCTGGCAAAGTATTAATATATAAAACGACCCCACGCTGACTTGACATGTAAACGGTACCAAGGTGAATGGCGGCGTATTTCAACACAGACAGCATCTGGATCTCATGATATTTCGCTTACTATCACACATACTCGCGAGTCCATCTTTAAGAACGTGCTCGAAATTGATAATTTAAAAAAAACTCTCATTCCATTTCAAAAACTACCGACTAGTTCCAGTAGCGAGTTCGCCAATTCTTTATGACTTATGACTGTATTATAACGTATAAAAGTAATTAGATTTGCAGTTACACACAGTAATGTCTATGCATTATTAGAATAATGACAATATCTACGGACTACTCCCTGAGCCCATCTGATCTCAAGCTAAGTAAGGCTCTACTTAGCTTGAGATGTTTGAATGTAGACTCGCAAACATTCACGATAGGTTGACAAACAAATATTCATGGTCTTCATACTAATGTTTGTCGTCAATGAGAATCGAACCCACATACCCGGCATAGCATATACGGTCACTAACGAGGGTCACCAGCAGAGTTGTCAGTACATAACAGTACGTATTGTATTGTAACATGTCGACAAAAACACCCTAACATCACACCTGTAGTCCTCGAAGAGGTAGACAGAGGAATGCAGTTCTCATAAATATTATCATTACACTTTTTGAACCTTTATGGGAATTTATTGAAAGTAAATATTGTCAATAGTCACATCTATTTACCTCGCAGTGGTCACATATTGTGAGTAGGCAGGCACGCGACCTTGGGCCTCAACAGTGCGGTCTCGATTCAAACAATCGACACACGGAAATGCTAATTTTTATTTATACGTGTAACGATCACGCTGTGAATTTATTCGTTAACAGTGATAGGCGAAGCGACAAACTAAAATAACTTATGTTTCGTCAATGAACACTGTTTAATAATGTACATTCTAAAGTATTTGTCTCTCTTGCGTTTTCACGTCGAAACATTTCACGCTGTACGAAAAATATACGTAATCGCAAAATTTCGATTTTACGCCTCTTAATAACTGTCGCAGAAGAATAAGATTTACATAGCAAAGATTCAATAAAGCTTAAAATTAATTAGAACATTTTTTTCACAGGTTCAATAGCGAAAGCTATATCTTCATTACCTTACTTACATTATTCACCTGTCTATTATGATATATGTACAGTGTCAACACCCTGACATTAATAGACGTATATCGGATTGTGGATAATCAACAGGTCTGTAGTCTTTAAGAAATCAGTATTAAACAAATAACATAATCAAATAATTAAATATTGCCTTGTCATTTATTGACATAATTGATTGAATGTAAACAGATATTGTGGTCGTGCATTGCTATGAGTTTAAGAGAGAACTAGTCATAATTATGCTTATGATCAAATACGACATTCAATTTAGGTTAACGATTGAAACTGCATTTACCATGGCAAAATTACATATATATGATAAAATGTCCACGAATTTACCCGAGCAGACATTATTACAGGTATAACATCACGCCTGTAATCTAAAGTAGAAGGCAGAGAAGTGTAGTGGACTCCCACGTTTCACCAGTTATGATTCTGTCCTATCATAAAATAGGTGATGGGCCAGTTGCCACACATGATTAATATTTTCAAAAGGTTGAATGAACAAAAGTAAAAATCGTCGCGACTCTTACTTTCGTTTACTTATATGGATTTTACTATGGCCGTTTAACATGACATGTGTACCATTTATGCAATACGATTAAGCATTCAATTCCGGACCTTATATTGTTGCACCAAGGTCTCAATTCAAAGTAAACGGAGAACGCAAGTTTAAGGTACCTACATGGTGATTTCGTAATGATAAAAATTGAAAGTAGTACAGAAATGTGACTATCTATTAAAACATCTTAACGTTCCTGATAAATGCCGTCCGTTTGTTTCAACTATTTGCTTTCTAAATCTACACGTCGGCAACTGTTATGAAATACATACAGTGAAATGGCTGTATCCGGTAATATTTGTCCTAATCTTATACTCAAATCTTATCATTGTTTTTTATTTATTAAAAGTCTATTTGGACACATCTTCATAATAAAGTTGTTGTAGGACGAATTTAATGTGTAATAGCATTGAATGTTAGTTACACAGAGATGGGTAAGACAAGTATTCTGAAGACGTAAAACAATTTCGACGAGAAATTATCTTGTCTATTAATTATTTTTTTTCCCTCCGGAATAATTCCTCGGGAGGAAGGTGGTGGAGTGGCCCTGCGGATATGTAGGATTTGCAGTTAAGAACCTATTGCGCCTACCCACTAAACCACCACCTTGAAGTCAGCTTTGACCCTAGTGGTCTTAAAGCCTTCATCGGGGTAAATATTTTTAGTTAATGTTCTTTTTACATGTTTTACCCCCACCCCTATAGCTTACTGCTGTTACTGCTGTTTATATTACTGTTGCATTAGGAAATCTTACATTAGCAAAAACATTAGACTCATTCGTTGAGGTTGATAATGTAACTGTTGAACTTTTAACGGCCACTAATGATAGACTAAGTAGAAAAAAATATCTAGGGATGAACTTAAAGAGTACTCGAAGTTAATTATAGTATCGAATGTGCATTGTTTACAAGTTAATTTATATTTATATTACGTTTATACCCACACACAAAGAACAAATACATCAATTTATCACTCAAATAATTTTCCGAGATAGAAATCGAACCACGATCCTGGCGCCGACTGTCAGTTTCACCGACTTTACCAACTGGCTAGTCCCATAGAAAATGCCCATTAGTTTCATTTTTGTTGTTTATAAATGTATGTATACATATCATACAGTACGGTAAATGTTCAAAGTTCCAGAATTTACGATTTCGCCCGCGTACTTCAAAGTATAGAAACTTGTTTGCTTAGAGATTCGTACTTGTAAATGTTGGAGGTAAATAAAAACTGGGCTCGGTTTGAGATAACGAGCGTTCCGGTGGTCCGTGCCGGCGGCTAGAGTCGTTTTATAGAGATTGTAGAGTCAGCTCTACAATATATGGATTTATGAAACTGTTTATACGATTTCGCTCATATTTGAAGTATTCTTAGGTATTTCGAATTCATTTCTCAATACGGATATCCTTGACTTGTAAATGGACTCTGATTTCGAAATAGCTGAAGTGTGAATAGAAACGTGAAGTATTCCGACGCTACCAAATTTTTGGATTTATTTCTTTTATCATAACATCGTTACTGTAGTGTGCTCGAGACAACGTCATATTTACTAGATCACAAACACTACAGTTACGATGACTGTCTCAATGCTCGTATTGGTTGCAAGCGCGACTGCAGATGGGTCGTGGGTTCAAAGTCCGAGTCGTGCACTACAGATTTTTTTTTATTTAGATTTTCTTGTTATTTCTCGGCGTCTGGAAACGTTGCATACATTTCTTATTAATTACCGTTTAATCCAATTCTCAGGTTTGAAACTAAAACAAGGTAAAGAGAACCAAACCAATTTAAAGTATGATTATTCTATTTAGTAAATACGTTTTTAATTCCTCTAATATTAGTTTTTTCATACTTTTCGTGATTTTATTTAATAATTAAGACCTAAAAACCCAGATGTAGGGTATAAAAAACTACAATGTCTTAAAGTACTTTCATATTGCGCCAACCAGTAGCATTAAATGCGCCATTATTGTGGGTGTTAAATATTATGTGACACACTTTATTCCGGACATTTTTCTCTGTGTATAAAGTTTATGGCCCGTAAGTATATTAACCGCCAGTGGTGTAGCGCCGTGGCGCCGAAAACAAACAGGGTCAAACGGTAATGAGCTTCACCATATATTTTGTGACCGCTAAATATATAATTTTTTTTATAAATAAATGAACATGTGAGTACGTAAATCATTACCATCATTACTTTAGAAGGAATATTTATAATATGAGAAGAAAGTTTTCAACGATTTACCCATACTATGTATATGTACGTATGAACCTTTAATCAAACAGTTTTTTTTGAGTTTTCTATTAGAGGATCATTTACTTTTCAAAGCAAAATAAACAGAAAAATAGAAAATTATAACAAAGTATTTTGTAATTTTCTAAATCATTAGTAAATCACTGTAATTTTTTTAAGAACATTAAAAAAAACTATACACCTTTATTAGTCATCCCACTATGACTATTCCTCTAACATTTTTATTGATAGATTTAATAAACTATGCAACATGAAAAAAGATCTCTGTGAAAATTGTACTATATAACAACAAATAAAGATTACTTATGTAAATAAACATATCCTCGTAAAGTGTCAAAATACATGTTATTATCGCTCCTTTACAGCCTTGAAAAATTCGAACGGAAAAAAGTAATTTGTTTAAAACGGCAAATAAATAACAAAATAAAGGCAACAATAACAACAATAACTTGCTTATAGGCCTCGAATTTGTTATTTCATTTTGTTATTAAATGAACGCATTGTTCGATTTTTGCGCTTTTTACCTCAAGAATGGTAACACAATAAACATTGAATAACTTACACGTAATAATAATATTGAGAGTATATATCGATTTCAATCTTATTATTATTATTCTTTGTCAACTTGTTTTGTCTTTGAACTTTTATTATCATTTTTGTACTTGTTTCATTTATTCTAAATTACAAGTAGACCGTTTTTAATTAATTCAGTAAACACAAACCTATAGCCCTAAATAAGTTTTATTAATGAGTTTTTGTTACAGAAGCGATTAAAGAATTGGTATATAAAGTTATAAATGCATTATATAAAAAAATATCTTTTAATGGACCCTTTTGTGTCCATACAAACGTGTATTGAAGAGTAGTAGTCCACCTTACTCATAGTCACAATATTATTTAGGAACATTACAAGTAAAACTCTATTTTGTACCTTGTATTTATGTACCTTATATATATTATTACACTATGCCGGTGTTTGTCCAGGTGAGATGTTTCCCGCTCCGAACGCAGACGCGCGCTGTTTGGACAAAAGTTTAACGGGGTGCGACACGTGATCACTCATCCAATCTGTACTTACGAGTTGTATTTAGGTTAAATGTATTTGTCGATTCGTCGTTGTTTGTTCAAATATAGTCCACCAATAGGTGAGTGTGGGCCCAAATGATTGTAATGATGACGGTAATAAAATTAATAAATCGATTTTGGGACAAGTATTATCGATGTTACAAAATATCATGATATGAAGGTGCCTCAATCTTTCTAAAAAGTTTATTGTTATGGACAGCTGTCAAATTTGTTATACATGTATAAAAAAAACTATTATATCAGATTACATATATATGAAGTAATGAAACAAGTGTTTACATAATACATTGCTATAATAATTTTCATAATTAGATTAAATTAACATTAAGCTCTGAATACTAACATGTCAATATATCTTTGCTTAAAATGTCGTAATTTTCGAATTTTTTTGCGAATAATGCTTAACAGAAGCCTAACGTTGATTTGATTAAGAAAAAAAGTTAAAATACGCAGTGCAAATACAAAAAGAATATAAAAATGAATACACAATAATGAAATAATTCACTGATTAAGAGAAATCAGAAAGCGCTGTACAAAGACAAAATAAATACAAAATTGAAAACTTGTACGTATTCGTAATGCTGAACAACTGCCGCCACACATTCACTTAACGCGCGAGCATTGCAATCACAGTGTCTAGTCTTCACTAAATCAGGTCAACACTTGCACACGAGCAAACACTGTATATTAACACCATTCCTCAAGTCACGATGCCATCAAGGCGAACCACCGCGAGTTACTTCAAACTGGTCCAACTTAACAAATAATAACTCAAATTGTTCACATGTAAAAATTCACTTATTTTCATCTTACTTGCATTGTTAATAAAAAGACAAACCATTATACACCATTATTATAAAATTAATTTTATTCGATTATATTTAACGGATTTACTGCAACTGCTAAGGGTGATATTTCCGAACAAATGACATAACCCATGGGATGTGTTAAACAAAACCTATAACCAAATTTGTCACTGCTAAAAATAGCATTAAAGAATCTCATCGTGTACGTTAGTGTGTTTATTTTTTGTAAATGATTATTATTATTTATTGAAATTCTTGTAAGGATTGGAATTTTAAAGAGGGGTTCACATTACGCGATTAGCGCAGATCAAACGAATTGTATCAAATATATTTCAAATTAATAGCATAAAAGCTTATTTACTACCTCATGATTTCGAGTAATTAAAAGCTGCAACGCTTTGAACACTGTTGAGCACTAGTGTATATCGCTATAACGACACCCTGGTCTGTCATGAACCATAAATTATTTAATGAAAACGAACATAAATAATAATCATTCCCCAAGGTAGCGCATGCTAAATAAATTAATGGTTAATTTAATTAATTATTAACCAATTATCTAAGTGCCTTTTCAAATTGTTTTCGTCAAATGAAACGGTATTAACAAAAAACCGCAACGCGTGCCCTAAATGACCGGTTTTCTTGCAAACAAATATTGCTGCCGAGAATTTCAATAACATCTGTTAGACATAATAAGTAGCGTATTGCTTATTTACATGGTTTCTTACGATATAATATAGCAAGTAATATATTCTCTGTACTTCTAAGGTGGATTTAAAAATAACTAATACATTCATAAATAAGAAATTTAAGAGAGAAATATGCGTCATGCCATAAATATGGAACGGCGAGTACATTACTAGTGTAAGCCTGGCGTTAGGTCTGTCGATATGATGTCATGTAAATCGTAGTTACGATCTCCTTCGTTTGGTTTAACAAAGAGAAGATGTTTGAGTTGTTGAAAATATTCTGAATATTAGACATATATTCTATCCGTGTTGCTTAATATTAAAATTTGCTTTGTTGTTACAGGTAAATATTCAAGAATTCATCAATACGTGTAAGAAAATATCCGAAGATTCGGTTAAAGCTAATCTAAGTTGTACCCTACAGGGAGAATTTTGTTAGTTTGTTCCAATTTCAAATTTTGTTTTGACGTTCCGTTAATTCAAATTTCAAAGGTTGTCCATCCATTCTTTGTATTTTGATAATGTAAAATAATCACATTAGATCTGTAACAATTGAAATATTTGGCACTCGGAGCTCTCTGTCTATCCTGTAAGCGACGGGGCGTAACGATGTAATGTTAAGAACGTTAAACGAAGTGTCAAATAGAATCACACCAAGAAAATCCAGGTATACGTGTGACACTCACTTTTTGCCATCTAGTACATATCATTATAAAAAACGCGATTGAATAATATAATAATATTGCAATGATCTTGTTAACACTTTATATGACGATACGGGAAGCAGAGCATTATATTAATGGCTTGATATCTAGTTTATTGGTTCCGTATAAGGTGTGAAATAGTTGTCTGTAGTATGCAAATTTATTGCATCGTGATATTAGCGCAGCGTAGTGTTACAATTTAACACTACAATCAATAAATTAACTAGCCATTCCACATGAAATCGATATAATATATGAATAAATATTTTGAAATTATGTGTATTTGCATGCCATGTATGTTTTTTCGATTAAGTTCGAATGCTTTCGACGTATCCCAGGTTCTTCTTTACGAGCTACTGATGATTTCAGCGATATCGCGGCTGGAACATTTGGCGGGCTATCATAAAAATACACATTAGTTAAACCTGTACATAATTGAAATCAATGGTTCCTGATTTTGGTTTGTAATACCGATTCAAATATGATACTTACTCAATATTAAATTGGTTAGTTAGCTGTCATTTCTATGATACTTTTGGTACACTAATTCTTAACCATATAATACTACATAGATAATGTCCACGTATGTAAATCGTCACTATTATTAATAAGAAGTAAATTATTTCATGTATGTACTTAATATTCATCACTATATCAATGTTGTTATACGCGTAGAGGTTCAATAAAAAACGGAATACTAAATGGAGCGAAAAGCGTATGACAGTTACTGGAGTACTTTCTACTTCAACGATCTGAACGTCCAGTTAAGTGTTTGCATACTATCTCCATTTTATCATATATTATGTGCCAGTATGTTAACGATGTCATATCATTTTCTACCTCTATATTTAGACATAATGGTGGCGATGTTTGATCAGCGAAAGTTTATAAAGTGAGCCCTGAAATTGATCTGAGAGTAGATCGGTAATCACGAAAAACATATTTGATTTATGCAGTACACACTTTAATCACACGCTTAGTTACTTTTGAACTACGTTACTATTCACACTAAACTCAACACTTTTAGTCGTCTACGGCTTACACTAAACACGCCGTCGTTTTCTACAGCATACATAAAACTCTTTTTAGTGAGTTACAGCCTGCACTAAAAAAGTCCTAGTTGTCTACAAGCCTGAAATTAAGATCTGACTATATCAGATACAAGATTAGGTACGGCTTCGGCTTAAGTCTATCAAAAATCTTTATAATATAAGTTTCTGTTATTGTAACAGAATCGTATAAATATAGGTTAATTTTAGGTTACGAAATACAAAGGAATGGTTTAATCAAAAGATAATGCCCGTGCCATATGCATAATATCACCGCTGTCGGTGTTCCAAATAGGATAATGCCTAATTGGCCTCGAAATTGGTCACATCCCGACAACAGAGGCGTGGATTACCCTTAACACATCATTACAGCTGTTTTGTAACGGAACGTATACCAGAACGTATACCAATATAAGGACTAAGAGGTATAAGAGTAATAAGGACTTCCTGAGGCATCACCGGAACGATGAACGTGTATAAAACCGTATCAGTAGAAGCTCTTTACACCTTTATAAACATTTTACGCCTCTATTGCTAAATAATATTTTTCGCGTAATAACAACGAACGACGTAATAAACATAACAGGTCAATAATGTATGTAACAAGTTAACAAAAGTAACAAGATCAACTGAAAGCACTTCCTAAGTGCTTAAAAGCATTTCCACAAGCAATTCCCGTCATATTTTTGTCGATGTAAACGATACTTTACGAGTATTTTCTGGGAAAATAATTAGTGATTACTACGTAGAAGCTTGTACACAGGGTTCGTAATGACCGAACTCATAATAATTGCATTAAAATTTTTCAGTGAAATTCATTAAAAAGCTCCTTCGTTTTATTTAAATTTATTTATTTTTTCATTCTTAATTATCTGTGGTGTTATGTTTAAATGCGATCTATTTTCGCGCAAAGTGACTGGAAAATTATCAGTAACCTAGTCTATGATTTGCTCATTGACGGTGGTTTATAATATTTTCAAATTAAATACACCGGATATTAATTATTGTCACGTTGTAATGTCGGCATCAAGGTCTTGTGAAAACAACATATAAATTGATACATGTTGTGTGTCAAATTTATTTATCTGTCAAAGTATAGTTTGTTTGATTAAAAAAAATAAGTTACTGCGTAACACGGCAATTGGCTCACCACCTATTCCATAGTGCAACATAAACGCAAATGATGAACAGTGGGAACTTATCATAACGTGCTCTGTCTGTATTTCTAGGGATCACAGTCGTTATGTCACATTATACATTTTTATAATTTGTCCTCTCCTTGGTTTCTTAAGTACGGGCTTTACCCGAAACTTCTAAAAGACAAAGCGTGTATTCAATCAAATACCAAATAGCTCCGTACCAGCGGCTGTAAATAACTTTGTGCCGGCAATTTTGAGCCGTTTCAGCCACAAATCACTACGTACGCCAACTAGAATGCACGTCTGTTTGTATCCGCGTAATTGACACTTGCTCGTTTTGTAAATGTTTCACCAGCGAATATATAGAATAGTTATGTTTGTCATAGTGTATATTATAGGATCAAGTTTTTTTATAAACAAAATAAAATTTAAGATTACAAAAACGCACAGATTCAACGCCGTTTAACTAATACGTCGTCATTTTAGTACTCTTATTCAGCGTTCATTTAACAATGATTAAAAACGATAGAACTCGTATTTATTGTATTTAATTATAATCATATAGATAAAACACAATTTAATAATAATATTTATCCTTGCAGACCTGCCGCGCCTCCTCCACCTTTATAACTCTAGAGATATTTGGCACTCAGGGATCCTCCCCCG
>DWEJ01000391.1:0-17171 GCA_018245835.1 Mysoria sejanus stolli | reverse complement strand
AACGATCGCCGCCGTCTGCGAAGCCGCTCGCCGCTGGTGCACGTGCTGCGAAGTTAGCTGGAGCTAATGCTCCAACTGCCCAAAACAGCTCCAAAATGCTTCACACTAGCTGAAGCAAGTAAGCCGCTTACCGTAACATTAGTGATATTGTAGTTTAAATTCGAATTAATAATCGTGAACCAATTTATTTTAAAGTTTAACAGAAAATATTTTAAAATTTGTAAATCTAGTGTAAACTTTAAATGCTCACGATATATGTCAACCTTCTTAATATGGTATTTTTCATTACGTGCAATAAAAAGATTTGGATTTTAATACCCATTATTAACTTGTAAATATTTAACTGGACACACGTCTTTTCTTATAATGACAAGGTTTAAAACGACATCGGTTTCTCTACCATACTGACAATGTACGGACAAGCAGACTTCATACTTCGAGACAATTATAGAGAACTCCCAGATGTGTTTTTTGTTTCATTATACTTTGTTAAGCCTACTTGCAGCAAGTAATATTTTGAACTGTATCAAATTGTAAATGGCGCGACTTTCTGTATTTAAAGTATACTCGGATTTCCCGGAATTATGTGCCATAGGAGTGTGCAGTGTACATGATTTTGATGCTATTGAGAACTAAAACAGTATGTGCTTGAATGATTATCATACGTTAGAAACATTGGCATGCTTTTTATAGGCTGCTGGAAGTTGTATTTATTGTAAGATAACAAGTATTAAACGCTTTAGAGGGTTTTTAGGTTGGCTCAAGTAATTTAAGGTATTTTTTTTTGCAAAACGACAGACTAACATGCAGATACTGCAGGTCATAAAGGACTCCTCGGCAACTACAGTCCAAAGACCGTAAGACCCGAGGAGAAAAGAGTGATTTCCTGGTGTAGACAGAATACTGCCGATTTTCCAGCAGGACCAGAACATAATTCCAATCTCTCCATAAATTAAAAAAGACTAAACTTTCTGAGCCCGCCACTCTCTTAAGTCAATTAAAAATCAGTCGAGCTAACAACAGCCACGAAGTTCTAAGACATCTGATTATAATTTCTTAAGTTAATGCTCATGAAGATTACTTTGTGTTTTAATACTAGATATACTCTAATATTTTGTGTCTTTGGGTTTAGCAAAGGAATAAAACAACGTAAGCTTACAGCTTTGCAGGTGAAATAGTTGTATCGGTATTGTTTTAGAAATCTAACCCAGACAAGTTATTATTAAATGTTATTAAAAATAGTTCATTTTATTTTTAACATTGATAAACTGCCCCCAGTTGATCATAATTATTACTTTCGATAAGATTTATTTATTTCGATATGCTTAAGCTATTACATAATAGATGGCGCTACTTTAAAAGAGTATTTAACACCATCGACAACAATAGATGGCACTGTAGCTTTATAGCAGACCACCTTTACGATTTGTATATTCTATTGCAATATTTTTTTAAATAAACATTAACGCTGATAAAAAACTATATTTTTTAGAAAAGTAATATTTTAATATGTTCTCTTATAAAATTCTAATAATTAACTAAGATTTTAACAATCATCACGACACTAAATAAGGTTACACACCGACTATATAAATAATTTAATGATATTTGACTATTTAAGAGTTTTAGCCATCACTGTGAATAATTAAATTAACAAGTCAATATTAATTAATAATGATAGTGACTTTGTATTTAGACTCGTTGCTCGCTCGCAAGCGCGACTATTGAGTGAGAGATCTTGGCTTGGATTCCCGGGACCGGTATTTCGGGGATTTTACTTAAAACTGTAGAACTCGGAGTCTGGATATGTGCTATTCCAATGAGATTGATCATAAGTAGTGAATCGTGGGCGTGTAGCTCCATTTCTCCGCTTACCCCTCTGGGAAAAACAGACATGGAATTGAAAACAATAATGTATAAAATGATGGGATCGTTCAAGTATTACGTAACGCAATTTTTGATGATATTTGTTTGTTTATTAATGTAATATAGAATGTAATACTACATGAGTAATTGCAGTGTTAATTTTAATAAATAGCTCCAAATTGTACATAATGGTTAAAAAATAAAAACAGTATTGAATACAGTTTTGGTTTAAAAAGTGTTTTTAAAATAGTATTGAATACACAATAAAAATAACATACAATACAGTCGCGGGATTCCCCGTAAAACATAATCGAAAATGGTTACCACAAAACTAAAATTGTGCGTCATCTAAATATCTAATATGCACGTATTTCGGGACGTACGTCGTACGTACGTACGTACGTACGTCGGGATACAGGGTGTTTGCATATAAGGTGTTGGGTTACAGGCTGTTGGGATACACAGTGTTGGGATATAGGGTGTCGGGATACAAGTGGGTGGTATACGGGATGTTGGTCTATAAAATGTTGGGATACAAGATGTTGGGAAACAGGTATTTGGATACAGGTGTTAGGATACAGGATGTTGGGATACAGGGTGTCGGAAGAGACAACGAAACCTGAACTGAAACATCGCGGTATGGCGCGGTTTGCCTAGACACAGTTAAATGCCCCGGCCGTCTAGTGGCAGCACCGTCCACATCCCCACTTGGCCAACGTGAGGATTACCCTTCACCCCTCACCGCCGCATCGCCCCTGAGGTCCGTCAGCTGTGGACTGCAATAGGTTGATGCTGATGAGTTTACATTTTTGGTCGTTAAAAATGCAGTCACAACTTACGCTGATGCTAGGAAAGAACTAATACAGTGCATTTTGATATTTTAAATAAAGTTATGAGTGTGTGTGTGTGTGTGTTTGTTTATTAAAAATAGTATTGTTAGAGTGTCTAACTGGAATGATTTATAATATCACAATAACATGAACGGACAGGACTCGTAATAATATCACTCAGTAATTATTTTTCTTTATATTTAAATAAAAACTGCATTTACATCTGGACAATACAATACATTGAGGCATGCAATGATAACGCTAACAATAATATTGAGTTAATGTCAGTGCGATAGGGATAGATAGTAGTGGCTATCCTTCTCGCACTGCCCAATAACAACTGGTTTAAGTCACAATTTTTTATACTTATAGGCTTGCTCGGTTTATAAAAACTTAAATTAACAAAATCCATAACAATGTATAAAATGTGCATGGGTTAAAAATAAAAATATTTTTTAGCGTACATTCACATAATTGTATGTACCAAACGACACACAAACGGTCAGAAATAAAAGTTGATGTTCTATTAAAATACAAAGTTGTGTGACATAAAATTACGTATTTAAACATGAACTGTCTGGAATACAAAATATATTTTTTAACTATTTCACGTTTTTGGTTATTAATTTTTATTTTTTTTATATACATAACTATGATAATACATATAATAATAATTATGATAATAATAATTATATATATAATTAATTAACGTTATTGCGTAAGACAGGATTTTCGTAACAAATATTCAATTTCTGAATTCAATTTTTATCGAATAAAATACATAAAACCCAATCACAAATTAATACAGCAAATTATGTACATAGGAAATTGTCTTTTGTTTCATACGGAATGTCATAAAAAGTATAAAATACAAATAAAAAAAATCGAACAAAAACGGTAACTCATATTACACAATATTTAAACAATTATTACATCATTAACGGTAACTGACACTTGTAACAAAAATGGAAAATTATAATGACTAATTTAAACACAGTTTTCCTTTGCAGAAAGATTTGGAGCCTTATTGGTGGTACTGTCACTGTTACATAGAGAGCAAGATTGAATGCCCGGAATTTGCAGAAAAAACTCAAGCGACAAAGTGTTAAAAACCAAGTGTTACCAGTCATCAAATTAAGTCCCAAATTATTTGCATCTGTGTCACGATAGTGCTCTTAAATTGATTATTGTATACATGATATTGTATGCATACATATAGTCATCAACGCAGTCGCGTTGTGACTTTTTACCTAGTATTATGCATTATGAAACAGAACGTGACTTACTTTAATTTACTAGTACAGGTATTCGACGACGATATATGACGATAATAGCAGATAACGTTTCAGCAATATTGCTTACAATAATTGCAATAAAGCGCAAAAATATTTGTCATTTAGGCGCACTATTGTTTAAAATAAATAAACCAAAAAAATTCCGTTAAATTAAATTAAATGCGCAATACATACCCATCATTTTTCCCATCATTTTTTTTTGCAATATGCTATTTATTGCACTTTCAACAAATAAAACTAGAATACTGCTTTAACATTTTTCTAATTCCTATAATTACAATGAATACCTTCCATTGTTTAGCGCACGAGAACCACCATCAGACGTCTTCACTTACATACTACATAACAATTATCTATGTACACATTTAAAATCTCATTTGTATCACATTCATTCATTCAAAAATATACCTTAACAACTATAACATGCACCCACATTTTGTATGTGACGTATTTATTAGGAGAGCAGTTGCATTAATAACACGAAAGACCCAGTGTACTTTCTTATATTGTCAATAAATATGTATTATCGCAAAAAAATAAATGTCAGTTTTACGGATTTTGTTACAGATACAAACGCATATGTCACTGCGTTGACGTTTGGCGGTTAGGTATTTTTTTAATTTTTTAAATTTTTATAGCAAAAATATTCTCTTATGTATTTTGTATATGATATATCTGAGTGGGAATTTGTCATATTTTAAGATAGTAATTGTCCAAAGTATCTATTTATACATCTAAATACATCGTACACTATGAAACCAACCACATTTGCACTGTTACATTGTAATAATTTCAATCTAGATTTTCAACAATACACTAACAATGTAATTGATGAAATTCCCATTATAATTTCGATTTAGGTAGTAATAATAATAATAATAATTTTAGGCCCCCTAATATTACTTTGATTTTTTTATTGTACTCATCTCTCTAATATAATGACTAAAATTAAATAGGGCTATAATATAATTTCCAAGATGATAATGGCCGGTTGTCTTCATGTATTTATGAGAAAAATTCAAATTATGTTTTAATCAGCGGCTTATTATTAAATTCCCTAATGGAAGATTCAACAATATTTTAAGAAAGAAATATACAAATGTCAGTTTGGATTTGAGTACTTTAATTATAAATATTTATGGACGTGATACCGATTTAGTATACAAAGCTGCCTAGTTCTTACAAGACGTGATATTTATCAATCGACTCAGTTTTTCAATAAGTATTCATAAAATTAACTATGACTTATCGTAAGTTAAAAAAAAATTAAACTGATATGCGCACTAGGCGATGCAGTTGCGTTCCAAAAAACTAAATCTAATCACGAATAGAAATGAAATTTCAACTGCGCTCATTCACAATCATTTAAACTAAAAATTATTCATTTAAGTTTCTTACACAAATTACACTTTTAACATTATTTGGACGCTATGTAAGCTGCTGATATAAGTTTTGTTGTTAAAACAAACGAGTAAAATAAACAGCAAAGGAATAAACAATAGCGGAGTAAAATAAAGGGGAGACCCTTTTTCGTCGTCTCTCTCCTACGTTCTAGACAGTGCACGGCCGCAAAACTATATAAATAAATACTTAAGCTATTTACAAATTGATCTACATTTTACTAGGATAATTGATGTATTTCAAAAGGAACCACCCACTCAAAGGTATACATGACCATATTTTTTAACACAATAGTCTTCAAAAATTCTAAATAACAAATCCTTTACGTCGCTGAATCATACGTTTCAGTTACAGTCGGAGTTGATGAGAATTTGAAAATAAACTTTGGATACATTTCGAATTATTGTCAGTAAACAGCATTATCAAACTAATTAATTACATAATGACACTACACAATTGTTATTGAAACGTAACAATAACAAGAAATCGTCTATTTCAATGTACAATGTAAATAAAATTCCCATTATTAATGTCAACAACAGACAGTTTACTCGATAAATTAATTTTTCAATTTATTATCTTTTTCAATATCAGTACCGTTTACGTTACGTCACATTCCTCAAGCTTCTCGAACCGTCACGTTATTGTCCATCTTGAGACAAGATGTCAATACATTAAAACAATAGTAATTGCAATAAATCACATTTTTGGACACATATCACAGATGAAGCCCCCTTGCTGTTATCAAAAATGTACTATTAGCTCAAAATTCATAAATAAAAAATCTGTAATACTCCTCTAACATGTGGGAATGGATACAGAATGTTTTTGGTGACACCTTAATTCATTAGATGTCGTTACTAGCAATGAGGTCGATATCTAAAATAACAATGAAATTACAATATCATATTCAAAGTTACCTAACCACTTTATTCTTACAGAAAACCACAGTGATTTCCTGACAAATATGTGAATTCAGACACTGAAAACACTAGACCTCATTTTTTAGGTAACACTGATTTAAATGAAGTAATTATTTATTATGACATATTGGCACTAACTGCTACTTCTTCAGAGCCTTATAACAATACTGTCAGTTAAATTCCCTTAAAATTTATAATTGAAAATTCTCATAAAACTATTAGTTTTCGTTGAACCGACAACAAATTTTCGACGAATGAATTCTGACAGCAATATGTCAGTTAGTTAAAGATTACACTTGCAACGTACGTTCAGGAAAGCACCTAAAACATTACAATACGACATTCAAACTACATCGTAAGATACGTTCCACAGTATTGCACTTCGTTAGAGATCAAAGCGTAAACCAATTATTACACTCTGAAAAAATTACGTACCGTTTGGTACATTATTGCCATATTCTAAGCCGAACAGCGCTAAGATGACGAATGCGAGCCCTAAGAATACGGATCCCAAAAGATCACCCAACGCCGTGAGGTATGGAATCGCCGCGTTGTCTGGATCCTTCTTCTTCTGCCACATGAAGTGAATCAGAATGTATGCCAAGTACAACAGCACCATTACCTGGACAAAGTATTGAACTCAATTAAAGTAAGTATGTAGATGGTAATTGAATTTCTTGTTACACGGTTGAAACAATTAGACTCCTCTTTGGAACGTCTCGTGCACTTTACGTCTCGATTTTGTGGTAGTTCTAAAAAAATCCCCAAAGACGTTGACACATCTGTGAGTGTTCCCAGTTACGCTACTAGTAAATAAGATTCAAATTATATTTTTGTCGGTGCGTTGAAAATCAAGTGTCCTCCTTCATTCACTAAGTGTAAAACAAAAAACTTCTTTGTCATTGTGGCAGTACCTAAACAGGCCATTAATATCATGAGCTGAATGATCATTGTGATCTCTCTCTTGAGTAGACTATGGACAACAATCAATTCAACAGTAAATGCCATGATTTTACTGAAAAAATGTATCAAGGCATTGAAAGCTTTTTTCAGGACTTCCTAATTACTTTTAGATGTAATTGAAATAAAATGGTATGTTATAGATAATATTATTACTTGTGGGCTAATAGCTAATGGATATAGAGATTTTAGATGTTAGTATTACCTGCAGGATGGAACAAGACACGTAGGTGATGCCAAATGCGACCTGAATGCTGACGAATCCTTGGTAGACAAAATCGGCTACGATCATGAACACGATTTGACCGAACACCGCGAGCACCAGCAGCATCCTGGCCACCTTCGCTGCGTTGGCTAAAAATATACACAAATCACTCAGTAATTGAATTTTAAAGTGATTTTATCTTACAAGGCGCCTCAATATCATCAGTCTATTTCAATCCACAGCTGGATATAGGCCATGCCTGAGGGTTATACTCTTAATCGCCACGCTCAGCATGCATATAAAGAAGGATTAAGGATCGCAGAGCACAGCTTCTCGCACACCTGCGCTTTATGCCAGCGCTTACGACCAGGGCATTAGCTATGCCTAGACAGGAGCCGCTATACCGCGATCCGTCAGCGCCGGGTTTAGTCACTTCTCACACCACGCACCTTTACATGTTTATATAACAGCAGTAGAGAAGAAAATAATAGAAACTACCAAAATTTTATCAGTGAAAACAACAAAGAAACTTTCACTTTAGCAACTTGATTTTGATAAATATAGAAACCAATTGCGAGTATTATTAGATTAAATAGTAAATAATATGACGCACATATCCTAATCATTAAATGTTATTCATGCTTCGATAACATTGATCAAAACAGTATTTAAAAAACAAAGAAGTGTCGTAAATCTTTTATCCTTTAAATTTATAAAATAATAATACTCACTTCCATGGAACAGAGTTTTCCAGGGCCACTCGACAATTCTGGCGTTCTCCGGGAGAATACCAGGTATGGCCGTCTGGTGAAGGTTGGTGGCGAGACGCGAGGACTGTACACACACCAGATTGCCGCCGATTCCATTCACAATGGGTTGGAACACCTCGTAGCCTTGGAAACGGTCGACAGCTTGGTCCAAAACTATACCACCGATACTGTAGACATAATTGAAAAGAACAATTTTGTTATAGCGAATACTATAACTGTATTTGAAGCAGCACAAAATAATAGCCACGCAAGGCAATGAAGTTTTGTTATATCTATAAAAATCAATAGATCTTTAAAAAACATTTTAATGCATAACCAATGGATCGATTTTTAAAAATAAGCAATCAGTTTGAAGGCGATTTAGGTAATATGTGAAAACTTGGAATGGGACGAACTTGATTGAGTAAGTATTATTACTTTTATAAATAATTTTTTACTAAAGCAATATTGTACAAAATAATCTTACTGAAGTAGAATACACACCCGCTTATGAACAAAGCTGATATGACTGGTGTCCATCCTGTCGTCAAGACCGTCTTAGTGTATTTGTTTCTCCATACGACAAAGATCCACATCGGTAAGAGGCTGTAATAGACGCACATCAAAGCTATCGGCTGCCAAAGCGATATCTCTGAAAAAAAAAAACATTAAAACAGGATTATAAGACAAATATACGTTTGACCATTTCAACTCAAAGTGGAATTATAAATCAATGTGACGCTACAATCATATAGGACAAGTAAACAGTTGCATTTTTATTGTATAGTAATTTAACTGTATTTAAATAATATTAGGAGGTTCTTACTTATTTGTTCGAACATGTACTGCGCGGTGACCGCCAGGACAGAGTTGCTCACGATATCACCGATGGATGCCGCTAATGGGGTCGCAACGTTGTCAGGATTCACTTTGAACTTCTGCGATCCAAATATTACCAACACCATCACAAAATCTGGAAAGAATAAAAAATATGCACGTTGAAAAAATCATACTGATGAAATTCGAACCTAAAAAGCATAACCATCTTGCATCTTGAATGGTGCAATTCATTCTACATATAAAATCAACGACTTGTCATAGAACTTTGTATCGAAACCCGGGGTGGAACTTCCGTTATGTCTTATAATATACTGAAGTATTTTTTATTCAAATAACTTTTATTTTTAAGGCCTGGAAATTGTCTTTACGTGTACGATAGAGGGGACTGTCTTCGTCTGAATATTTTCGAATAAAAAAAATACTGACCATTACAAATACATGCTAGCGGAACTACTATATATATTAGCAGTATTATTACCAATTAATTTACTGTTGAAACGTGGGTGTGTACTACACTCGTCTGCCTACCTCTTTGGGGATTAAGGGCATGAACTTAAGTTATTACTAAATAATACTAACAGTTTTATAAACAACCTGTAATACTTAAACTAACTCTTACTAATAACCGAAGAGTGGCAGCGGTCACTTAATGTTATTGCTGTTCATTCGCTACTAACGTCACATTGAAGTAGTTCAGAATGTTCCGTACGATAATTCTGTTGAACAACTCACCTAGTACAAAACAAGTGGTGGTTGCAGTGAAGACGGCCGAGGCAATCAACAGCAAAACGTACGAGCCGTTAAAAGCTCGTTCGGTTATGGCGTTGACAGTGATCGCGAAGAATGCAACCACTGTCGCCGCTACTATTGCTTGTACCTGCATGAAACATAATAACCATGTTATGATATTTTTAAAAACACAATTTATTATATATTACATATGCTAAACATCATAATCATGTGTTATTAATTTAATTACATTAACAATATACATATATTAGAGATTCATACGAAGCGTTTGATTTATACGTTTTTGCATATTTAGTTAAATATGGTTGCAATGTATTGATATAAAAAACTTAATACGTAATGAATACAAAGTATCTGACTTAAAAACAAACACTGGAACATAATCACTGTATATGGCAAGTGCAACATGCAAGGTGATCTCAACTGCTTAGTTATGTTACAGGGTAGTACAATGAACCCTTTAATCTTTTATTAATGTATTAATTTATCAATGTTCGATAATAACGTATCATTTTATCGCAAACGCATTTAATTTCCAGTCTGTATCTCCCAGAAGGATTACGTAGAAGAGTGTTCTCACGGTTCACCATTTAAGTTTACCCCCTACCATGGAATCTAGCCTACAAGCGCCAATCCAGGCTGCGAGCTGCCTAATACTAGGAAGTTCAAGTTAGAAAAATCCAACAGTATCAGACCCGGGGACCGAACCCAGAACCTCTCGCTCAGTATTGCGCTTGCAACCAATGGTATTTATTAATAAATTAATTACCTGAACTAGTGATATGTTTCCAATGACCATGGATATGACCTCTTTAGCTGACTTCATATTCCCGAGGTTGGCCTGCGTGGAGAGTCGTGATGCAAGACACATGTCTAGATTACCTGAAAATAAAGTACTTCAATCAATGAATAATATTGTCTTAATAAAAATTATGGTAGTAAATTTGTACAAATACGGTGGTCTAGGATCAAAAACGTCATAATCATTAATACCTCTTATTGTTTCACTGTCAGACAAAGCGGTCCTCTTTGCATGAGAAGGGTTAAGGTTCGTCCACATTGGTTAGTACATCTTGGCATTTTACCCACTATAATTTAAATATTAAATTACGACAGTTTATGAATGAACCATTGTTCAGGAGAATTATTGGGTTTTCCTCATTCATATACATAATTTAAATGATTTATGGTACTATCCTAAAATGCCTTTGACTGCCTCGTTGGTCGTGTCGGTTGCAAGTGCAAAAAAAAATTATGGTTTCTTAAGTGCATAAAAAAAGTTAACAGTACTTTTATTATATTCATATTTAATTTTAAAGTGGCATCAATTCCTAAAAATGAATTATGAACTACTTTAGAAAATGATGCAATAGATTTAAAATCTCTATTCGTCGATACGTTCGTAAAATCAATCGAGAGTAATGTTGAGCATTACGGCACTCATGTTTAATTATGGTATTGTAACAATTCAATTCTACTGTAATTGATTTTATCATCGTTATAATATATAAAACATATGGACAGACACATTAACTCCTGAGCTTAGTCTTCAAAGCTCATGGGCCAGGCCATGTTGTTGATATACCACGACAGTTCTATGCATGTCCATCGGCTTTAAGGTACTTCGCAATGGAATAAGAAAAATTTACACATTATAGCGCAAAATATCAACACGCATATTGTTGTTCCGCTCTCTTAAAAATTATAAATGTAACTTTACACCTGTAATCCCCGAAGTGGTAATACACTCCCACGTTCCACAATAAACAAGAGGAAGCCATCGAACGACTCTCTAGGTGTAACATTTAAAAGGCCACAGCGCTAGGTGGCGCTAGTAGGTTTTTGTTGATTTTGCCACATTCGGTTACTTTCAACAATCGTAGTAGTACACGACATTTTCGTGTACGCTACGCTTTCTTCCGATTTGGGAATGAGATATTTTCCCGCGGTAAAAAGTAGCCTACGTCCATTCTCAACGTTTATGCCTAATTTTATCAAAAGCGGTGCAGTGGTTTAAGCGTGAAAGTGTAATAGACAGACAGACAGACAGAGTTACTTTCGAATTTATAATATTAGTATGGATTTATACTATTAGTAGTAGAACCATAATGTATTAGTGAATATATCAAATGTATGTAGATGTAAAACTGTTCATTTATATACAAAAACAACAATTATCTGTAGGATATATCATTGATTACGTTTGGTACGGCTGCTACATACCCAGTATTTTAGCGTATTCGTCAGCTGTTATCACTAGAATCAATCACAGTAACACCTGTAAATACCGATGCCGACAAGAGGAGCGATATAATCGTATCGTCATAATGCTCTTACTCTTTAACACTTATGATGTGTATCAAATTGGTCGTGTTTAGAAAGGTTTAGTCCACAGATCGAGTGCGAAATAGAAATGCCTCAAATAAATAAGGAAGCAATAGCATTTTAAGACTCGTAAGATTTTATGCAGATGGTTAGTTTGTTTGGGGGGACCAGATAAGGGCAGGCATGCATGGGGTTGAAGCAGTGTGTTTATAATAAAATGTGATGATAATAAAACTCACAACAAGGAAACACATTGATTGTGTTTTGGAATTTACTAAATATAAATTTTTAAGCTATCTGTTGTATCTCAACATAAATATAATGTACTAGCACAAATAAAAGCAGGTAATTAGGTAATAATTTGTATACATAAATGTCAATTTGCATTGCAAGATACTGATTCGTTGCACGTACGCGGCTTTTTTAACAATACGCATATCATCCACACTGTTCTCTTGAATTCGTTATCATTTCACAACAAAAAATTAAAAGTGATTTCGTGTTGTCATAGGAAACAGAAACTGCTTGACTAACAAGTTGTTAGCAACAAGATAATAAATACATTACATGGCTTGTGATAAGAGGCTTAATGAGCGCTTTCAGTTGCTATAGAAATCTGAAAAACGCTTTGTAGAGTTTGCAATGTTTCTAAATTCTACAGTAAATCTTTGAAGTAATATTTGTTTCGGATTACACTGCCCAATTGGACGTTCTTGTAAGATTTCCTCGATGATAATAATTGAGAGAGATCGGTTAACAATGCTTTTACACTGTTATACGGTTCACCTCGTGAGAATTAAATATTTATGGTTCATCTAAAACTTGATGAATCTCTTGTGGCTCGTTTAGCATTATAATGGACGCACATACTTCTAAATTATTATTTTTTTAGTTTTTTACCAACCATACTCTTGTATTCTTTTTTACCGCAACCGAGTATCTGTCAAAACCTAACGAGACATAATTTTGTCTCATCCATTATCCAAGGTACACTGGAGACGCATGCCAATAAGCTTGGTAACATTAAGTTGTTATTCTAAAATCAAATTTAAAACGTAATCAATGTTAACATAGGTACAATTTTCCGAGTCTACCAAGACCTATGTATCTTTTCTGACCTATATAAAGTCTAAGGAAACTTTGGGTAGCAAAATTCGACACTGTGCTATATCATCAACGTTATGGTAACCCTAGACCTAAACGTAAGCAACAGATACAAAACTGAGGATAAATCTGATCTTGTTATAACAAACTGAGCCGACAGATAATAATGTTAACAGTGTACGGTCTGCAGCATAAACATATTAATGTGTCTGGTCTTGTTATCGTAAACAAATGGCTAGAAGGTAATTTTAATAATTTAAGGTAATTTTAACTTTATTAAATGTTAAATAAATTAACGCTCTTTATTTATAGTTTCATAAAATGTAGAAAAATTGACTTGCAATTAATTTTTATAATTGATTCTATAATACGCCAGTCTTACATTTGTCTGCAATTAAATGTAGTATAAGTCAAATTGAAGTATCTACCTTTAATTAACATTGTGTCTAAATTTATTATAGATAGGAATATATCCCTATCGTAATCTGCCCTATCGAATCCGTTTTTTAATCATTAAATTAATGCAAAATAACCGTTTTAACAAAACATGTATGTCCATAAGCAATATTTAAATTGTTGTTAACACACATGAGAAAAAAACTTATAGATGACGAGGTATTTTTGGAGAGTTGATGTAGACGATCATTTACAAATATTCATTGAAAAGAAAAACATTCTCACCCTTCAATCCGGATAGTGACGGTACAAGAACGAAAATGGCCGCGACCTCTTTGAAGACGTCCCAATCCTGAAATAAAGAACATTCGGTTAGTACGCGAGACCTGTCATACCTGTAACTGTTATTCAACCCAATATATTATTATAATGAGATCTGATGCAATACATAGGTAATACTAAGTATCTAATAGGATAAATCACTGAGTCTGAGCTTTTGGTCACCCACATGCTCGTAAATAGAACACAGAGAACCGAATATTTTTAACAGTGCCTGAGAAACAAACTGAGGGTAATTGAACTTTAAACAATCATATGAACTAACATCCATGTTATTATAGCCTTGATTATTTCGTAATTAAAACGTAGTATTCAATACAGCATTTCAACATAAGGCTGTACTCTATAGATTAACCTAAATAAAATTCCGCTACAATAAAAAAAAAGTCATAATAAAATCTCACGACTGTGTTCCTAAGTGTTATTTCTATTGTTAGGCAATAATCAACATTTCGTCATCGAATAAATTATGTTGTCATTATATAAAACAGATTACGATAAAATACAATCAAAATCTGATAAGCGATAATCCGTGGTCATGTCTTTGATTCCAACCGTAGACGAACATACTTGTGGCGAGTGCCGACCATGAGTTGGTACTGATTCTGTGTCCAGATATAGAATCTTACACCCAAGTATAATTTGCTCTGTATAAGTTGCTCTGCATAATTTGGTTTTAGGTGCCCTTGTGTGGAGATGTCACAACATATTTATTTACTATGGGTAGTCTTAATGATACTCACTCTGACGCTGCCCAAGACCAAACCGGCGCCGATAGTGCCGCAGCCAGCGATGAAGAATGGCACGGCCACTTGCATCAGCGTATTCCACCATCTCTCCTCCTTTTTCTAAATATGAAAGAGTTTTATCATGAGATACGTTGAAATACATGAGATACAACAGACAGTTGTAACGAATTTATACAATGAAAAATATTAACATAGTGAAACATTTCTACATTTTGGGATCTATAAATGTAAACGCGTGAAAGGTTAAAATAAACGTTTCATTCGATACGTTTGATGTAACAGGCGTAATTGTGATAGCCAATAAATGCTTATCGTTTCGAACACACAAAGGTGTTCGACACGCAAAGGTGTTCGAAACTAACACAGATATAAGGAAGATGTCAGAGTTGACGAATAAAGTAATTAAATTCGCATATTTTTTCTGAATGAGCATAACGATATGTTACATAATACAGAGGTATCTTTAGCCAAGTTTAAAGGTGAGAATAACTGGAAGTAAAAATAAGGCAAATATAACTGTTACTGACACAGTGAAGCTGATATATGCGATAACTGAAGTGTTCATGACAATGATTATCAATTAACGATAACGATTAAACATTTCATGTTAAAACGTATGAAATATAATAAAATTTGTTTCAGTAGAGGGTAATGGGACAGTTTTTGAGTTACAATACAAAAGACGTGGTACTCTCCTTTAATTTATGTAAATGTAATTTTTAGTTATATGTCACGACACTATTTTTGTAACAGCATTGTCTGGAACACAACAGTATACACAAAAAACAAAGAAACGAAAAATAATGAAATAAAATTCTACTGGGCAAACACGATGTTTCAAATTTATAAAACATTCTATAATAAATAATAACACAATTAATAAGAATGTATCTTTGTTTTATTTCTATTCCCAATGACAAGTCATGTCGTAAGCAAGGTGATAGAAAATAGCAGTTTTCTATCGACCCAATTAAGTATAACTTCATTATAATCCCAAAACGGGGTTAAATGTGATCAGTAAAATTTAAATAACTGTCAAACTTAGTAACAATACATCTAAAGTTGACTCAATTTCAGTAATACTTTTGACCATGAATCTTTAACATTCACTAATTTGTGCAGACTAGTGAATTTTAAACATTCTTATTATTCACAACTAAATTAAAAACGAATGTAATATCAAATTTCTCCCACTTGACTTCTTCTTTGTAATTCTTAACTGAAACGTCTGTGTAAAATAGCTTATGTGAAATCACAATACTTGGCAATTCTTCAAGAACGTTAACATCTTAGACTTTCCTCATTAATTTTTCATTAAGGTCCATTGAAAATTTAATTCCTCTTAACTTGCACATTCCTAAAAAAGGTTCAGAATTAATACCAGCAATGAATATTACACTTAAAAAAACATTAAATATTTCACATTTATCCATGTTATTTGTTGCTTTATTGATGATGTGGATCCCCTTTCTGATCATGACTGTACAAATGAATTTGTCATGTTCATGTTCAAAATCTTTATTTCTTCCAATAATGAAACAACTTTTTATAATCTTTATCCATCATTATTATTTTTTAACTTTTTTTCATTGAAGATAATAATTCTATTCTATTCTATCTGTAATATATGTAAGGTAAAAATGATACAAATTTATATTTCAGTAGGTTAATTTTTCTGAAACTGAAATAATGTTGTTGACAGGAATGACAAGATTTATTTCTTTTAATAAATGACAGAACACCCACGAGTGGAGCAAACGGAGATTTATCTCAGTAATCTGAAATGTTCTTTACCATTTTTTTATTGCTAAAGCAAATTTAATTTCGATACTTATATTTTAACACATGATCCCTAATAAACTTATGTACTGTATTTACACACAATTAATAAACATCAAGATGATGTTGATGTGAGTTTGTTTTTTCTTTTGCTGTGCCTTCTAAATAGCCTGTAGCTACATAAAATGCGGTAGATGCAATGTACAAGTCGATGAACATATGGTCATCATTGGAATGAATACGGGAACAAAAGAGAGTGGTCATTTGTGTCAATATCCGATCATTACCACTCCCTACTGTTTTTTTTGTTGCACTACAAAAATATAGTTTATAAAGTACCTCCATGCCTATTGTATATAGCTTCAGGTACAGAATTAATTTACAGGACTTTGTGACTAAGTCTAGTAATCTTTTATCGCATAATAATTTGTTATTGCGTAATAAACTTTATGATACCGTTTGACTATAATTGTTTTAATTCTTAGTAAGGGCAAAATATGATTGCGCGCAGTAAAATTATGTTCGTGGCTACATATATACTTTGCTTTATATTTAAAACGTAACTTCACGCCTGTAATCCCCAAAGAGGTAGGCAGAGGAATGCACAACATTCCCACGTTTCACCGGTTACGTTTAAGTCCCACTATGGAATAGGTGGTG
>DWEJ01000390.1:0-17175 GCA_018245835.1 Mysoria sejanus stolli | reverse complement strand
CGCGGTACGAACTAACGTAAACTTATCTATAATGACGTTTATATGTGATTGCAAATCCTATATAAATAAATGATTATGACTTTGACTTTGAAACCAAATATTAAATAGACGGGAGTCCCACCTAATGTCGGTTATTAATTACTTATCTCATTAATACTGGCGCTAATATGTTCTACCCACAAAGGGTTTCAAATTGTAGAGTACTAGTTGCTCGGTTCATTAAAATGCTTGACTGCTATATGTTATGTTCCTTTTTTAATTTTAGGTGCAATATACAGTTTGTTCTAGCAATTGATTCATTACTAAAATGCACGCAGAACCGAAAGTGGAACGTTAACAGAAATGTTCAGTGAAACGCAATATTCTCAAAACGTAGGCAAATATCACTCCTGGTTGTATTGGTCTTTCCATTCCGCTAACTGACTACCGGTAAGTACATAGCAGTTATTTGTCAATAAACTGAACCGTGGATTGGCGGAACTATGAAAGTTTCAAATTCCAACTTCAATTGTTATATGAATTTTTCAATTAATTTTTACACTTTGTGTATATGAGTGACGTAACATTGTGAACATTTGCGATATGATAGATTAAATTATAAATCATAAAGTCGACTCATTTTATGTATATTTTATGAGTTTTTAATATAATACTCAGTTGCTACACTAAGAAACTTCGTGAACAGATGGTATTGTCTAACGAATTACTTTGGTCGAGTATATAAGTATGTATGTAAAATATATTTCATATAATATGTATCTCCCACGTATGTTGTAAATCACAAAATATGATTTTAGCTTCTTAACCATGATACCTATGTCCTTATGTATATTATTCATTCGTTTGTGTTTTATAACGAACGAACTTGAACGATTTTCATTACTTCGGAACACGTGGTATGCGGTAAGTAAACTTGTGTAGTTATCTTCATTTTCAAACTTATTATACTTCATTTTCAGCATAATTATAGTAAAGATTGAAAAAGATACTTACAGCTTAAAGAATGAACAAAAACAAATTTTGTGCGATGATGTATAAGATATTGAGTGCCTGGTTGGTGGTGTTGGTTGCAAATTGCGACTGCCGAACGGGAGGTCCCGGGTTCGATTCCCGGGTCGGGCGCTATAAAATTTGTCTAATCTAGATTTTCTAGTAGTGGCTCGGAGTCTGAATATGTGCCTGGTGTATGGCAATAAGCTCACCACCTGTTCCATACTGGGACGTAAACGTAACTGGTGAAACGTGGGAGTGTTCTGCTGTCTTGTGTCTAGCTCTTCGGGGCCTATAGGCGGAAGTAACGTATGTATAGGAGGTATCGGTATGTCTAGAGATAACTACAAAAAGATCTGACTTCAACGTGGAGTTGAAGTTATAAGACATTGTTTACCAATTCTATATGATGAATATATTTTAAAAGAGAGAATCATATTATATTTATTATTTTTTGAATTAGAAAAAAGAGTTTCTGACATGATAAAATTTCATATGAAAGTTATGTAAGCTACCTTAGTAACTCAAAATGCAACTGGTATGTTGTGAATTGAAATGTCTCAACAGAATTCCGAGTTTCTATTAAATGAGCGTATCATTATAAAGTTTGTTTCAAGTGGATAAATTAAATAATGAAAATTAAATTTTAATTGTATTTGAACAATCTATGAATTGTTGAATCTGGAAATGATTTACTTTAGTCTACGTAACATCAGTCCTTGGATACCAAAGAGGTAGGCGGAAGGGTTTAATACACTCCAACTTTTCAATAGCTACCTTTACGTCCCATTTCTACATTGAGTAGTAGAAAACAAAGCAGAATAAGTAATTAGAGTTAGTAATTAGTGTCCCATAAGTGTCCCATTAGTGTCCTATTGGTGTCCAATAAGTAATTAGTGTCCCATAGATATTGCAAAAATCGTTATATTTGGCTTACTTCGAAAGTGCTTATTATAAAGTATTACATACTTTTATATCGTATCTATATTTAAGTGCGTTGTTTATTAAATATTTATTAGCAGCTTATTTTCACAACTTCTTTGTTACTTTTTTTAAACTTATATAATATCGATGTTGATTTTTGTATGGTACTATACAGAGTTTACCGTTTTTTATAACTGATTAAACTTAATAAGAAATGTGTAATTAAGTAGATTGTCTTTAGTTTTTTTATAACATTTTGAGAACACTCAGTTTTAAAAACATTTTTTCCATTCAGTTGATTCAAAAAGTTGTTTTAAATATAATATTTTTTTTAATATATAGGCAACACGACTTGTTTAACTTATTTCTATTTTAATTATTGTAGAATACACAGTGCACACAGTATTAGAATTTTGTTATATTTGGTTGAATGTTGAACTATTACTTCTTTAAGCTCTTATAAATGTAATCTGTCAGTTAAACTGACATATTTCAATTATATATTTCAAGTGGGTTGTATATTTCTATTGTAAAATCAAACTAAATACAAGCTTTAAAGTACTTTATTTAATTCTATAAATATTTTCGATAATAAAGCTTAAAAATATAGATACGTTGCCCTGCAAATATAAACGATGTTGGCAATTAACAAAAAGTCTTCATTAAGTATGTATGGGCAGATAAGATCTCCGTATGAGAAAAAGCATCTAAATTTTGCAACAGACTTTGATAAATCTATAGTGATCAACAGTTTTTTGAGTCGAGGATGGAGGCAGGTTGCCCCACAACGAGATTGGAATATTTACTGGTCTAATACTTTGAACTGCAGATCCATATTTAATATGGACAACGGTTACAGATTACACGACAACCAAATAATAAATCACTTTCCAAATCATTACGAACTAGTGCGAAAAGATCTATTGGTTAAGAACATACAACGATACCGTAGGGAGTTAGAAAAAGATGGGAACCCAATCGCCGAAAAAACCCATGTCACCCTCGCGAACGGCCAGAGCGTTACTCGCTATTTGTATTTAGATTTGATACCCACAACCTTTATCCTCCCTTCAGATTACAACCTATTCAGAGAAGAATATCAAAAATTTCCACAAATGACATGGATTCTGAAGCCATGCGGTAAATCCCAAGGCACTGGAATTTTCCTTGTAAACAAACTTTCAAAGTTAAAGAAATGGTCTCGAGAATCCAAGAAATACATACAGCACCATCTCTCGAGCAAAGATACATACGTAATATCTCGCTACATAGATAATCCGCTTTTGATCGGCGGAAAGAAATTCGATTTACGAATTTATGTTCTCGTTACATCTTTTCGACCTTTAAAGGCGTACATGTATCGCAATGGATTTTGCAGATTTTGTTCAATAAAATACGATACAAGCGTTACAGAGCTCGATAATATGTATGTACATCTTACGAATGTAAGTATACAAAAACACGGACAAGAGTATAATACGCAACACGGTGGTAAATGGAGCATACATAATTTGAAATTATATCTGGAAGGGACGGGCGGCCGGGAAGTGACCCAACGACTATTCAAAGAGATACAGTGGCTGATAGTTCATTCCCTGAAGGCCGTAGCGTCAGTTATGTGTAACGACCGTCATTGCTTTGAGTGCTATGGTTACGATATTATTATTGACGATAAGTTAAAGCCATGGCTCGTTGAAGTAAATGCGTCCCCATCGATGTCTGCTACGACCGTTAATGACCGAATCTTGAAGTATAATCTTGTCGAAAATCTTTTATCAGTAGTACTTCCTCCGGATGGTGTCCCCGATGCAAAATGGAACAAAACTCCCAATGAGCGAGCTTTAGGGGATTTTGAGACACTTATAGATGAAGATTCTATGGGTAAAGGGATTTAAAAATTGTTCGTAGAAAAAATAAATGAAGCGATTTACAAGGAAATTCATTGTATTGTTAAAATAATTTGTTTATTATTATCGAGAAATAAAATATACTAAAATGTATTATGTTTTAATAAAGCAATATCACAAAATATTATAAAAGAAAACGCTTTCAATAATTATGACCTGTAACGGTGAAATTTATTGTAACGTGAATTGGCGTCCTCTCTCTCAATTAACTCTTCATCAATCAAAACATCGAAATCCCCTAGAGCCTCCTTCGTGGGAATTTTATTCCATCTTGCGTCGGGGATACCGTCGGGAGGCACTACCACGGAAACGATATTATCGATCAATTTGTATTTCAGAATCCTGTCACTGTGCGTTGTTGATTGCAGAGACGGCGATGCGTTAACTTCGACGAGCCACGGCTTAAGAGCATTATCTATAATGATATCATAGCCATAACATTCGAAGCAGTGGCGATCGTTTGCCATCACCGGGGCCACAGCTTTTAAAGAATGTACGATAAGCCACTGCATATCTGCGAATAATTTTTCCGTAACTGGACGCCCACGAGTTCCCTCTAAGTAAAAACGGAAGTTTTGTATACTCATTTTGCCACCGTGAAGGCTATTGTAATCACCGCCATGTTTTTGTACACTTACATTCGTCAAATGAACGTACATATTATCTAACTCAGTAACACTTGTGTCATACTTTACGGTGCAAAATCTACAAAAGCCGTGTTGGAATAAATACGCTTTTAAAGGTCGAAATGAAGTTACTAAAACGTATAGTCTAAGATCAAACTTTTTTCCACCGATCAGGAGAGGATTGTCGATGTAACGAGATATTACATAACTTTCTTTGCTGCTGAACTGAGGATGAAAAGGCGTTTTTGCTTCACGCGACCATTTTTTCAGTTTAGACAATTTGTTTATCAAGAAAATACCAGCACCCTGTGATTTTCCACAGGGTTTCATAATCCATGTGCTTTGTGGTGATTTTCTGTACTCTTCTACAAACATATTGTAATCAGCAGGTAAAACATACGTAACGGGTATAAAATCAAGATGTACATAGCGTGTAACAGTTTGGCCATTAGGGAGAGTAACATCAGTCTTCTCAGCCAATGGGTTACCTTCTTTTTCCAGTTCTTTTCGGTAGCGCTTGATATTCTTCACTAATAAATCCTTACGGGACAGTTCGTAGTGATTCGGGAAGTGGTTTATCATTTGATTATCATTCATTCGATATCCACTTTCAGAGCTAAAGATGGTCCGACAGTTTTGTGTAAACGACCAATAAAAATTCCATTCATCCTCGGGCCCTACTTGAACCCAACCCCGACGATCGAAGTTACTCATTATTACAGATTTCTCTAAATCGGTACAATAAGTTACCCTACTTTTGTCCATAATGATGGGTGATGTAATTTTGCCATGAGCACCTGGTTGAATCTTTTTAGGATCTTGGGACATCATCACAACTGTTGTATGTAAATATTTTTATGTAAACAAATAAAAATAAAGATGTACAAAATAATTAACTTCCTAATAATTTACTAACGTCAAGATGACATTGTTGATTGAATTTTCTATGTAACAAACATAATATTTAAGAAAAAGACATCTTTTTATGTTAAAATAAGGGTAGAATGAAAGTTTTCAACTCTATTATTTTGTGTTTAAAAAACAATGTAAATAAAATAGCAAATATTAATAAATTGAAATTATTATAAAAAAATATAAATATTTGACATATGCTAACTTCAATAAGCAAATTAAAATAAATGATAATTTACGGTCACGGAATAAAAAAGGCTTTTCGTAGGGGCGTCGTGCGTTCGAGCGTTGCGGTGAAAAGAACGGAATCTATCACGTCTTTTGTGTGCCCGGCAATTTCACGTTTCACGCTTAAACCACAAGCGTAACAGACAGACAAAGTTACTTTCGAATTTATAATATTAGTATGGATGTTGGTAATAAAAGTTACAGTGATAGACTATGGTGGTGTACAGAGGTAAGTAATTGCATAAGTTAAACTCAGGAGATACAAGTTTTTCTTAACATATTTATTGTAGATAATAATACTAGAAATGTTATCCATTGGAGCGTCTTTTGTAATTTAGATAAAGTAATATCCTTTATTCTACTGACATGTTTTGTCAGGTTCAGTTTGTCCCTTTCATTCGGCTGTAAATAAAACATATTGGGATTTGTTTTAGCGAATAAAAATATTATCCCCGGCCTTCATCATACACATGTCAGCCTTTTTGATGTAGGTGTTGGATTTTATTACAAAGAAATGAAATATAATTTGAAGAAGTCTCTGGAGACAGCAGTGTTATGCGCGGCATTATTTTGGTAACATAATTACATTATTTACTTTTAAAATGTGTTTGTAAAATTATATTTACCTTCAAATGTGGTGTCACACCGTTGCGCGTAGATCTCTTTAAATGCAAGAGTATATACACTTATTTGACATATTTCGTAAGCTTTGTCCAAGAAAAAAAATTTTATTTAATGCAAATCAAGTTATAATATCATAGCATCACGTTTGTATTTTCCCGAAGGCGTAAGCAGAATTGTATAGTCCTCCCACTTTTTGCCAGTTGTACGCATGTGGAAGGGAATGAATAATATCTGCTACTAACTTGATAATAATTAATGTAATATACATCCCTACCCATGTTCGAAATTTTAACTCTTTCCATTCCTTTCCATTCTGACATCGATTTCTTTATACCATAGTTATATAGCCAGTACGATATGTTACTTAAATTAACATTTTACACAGACAAAAAATAATAAAACAGTATTTATACAGACAACAATTAATAAAACAATATTTATAACAAAACTTGAAAAAAATATTGTAGAGACAGAACCTAGATACTTAAATAGACGTATATGTACATAAAAAGTAGTTAGTATATATTGCACTAACGGTACGAATGGTACTGAGTATTACTGGCGAACGTGAGCATATACGCTATACTGATAGATAACTGCGGTGCTAGTTTGTAAACAATGACAGATTGTCAACACATACGTCACACGTAACTTCACACCTATACTCCCGGAAGAGGTAAGCAGAGGAATGCAAAACACTTAACACGATTCACCAGTTACATTTACGTTACGAAAATGTAGAGTTCGGGAATCGAACCCGTGACCTCCCGATCGGCAGTCGCACTTGCAACCAACACGTTCAACGAATTAATGTTTGGGTATTCGATATTCAAATTAAAAATACTGTCTTCTGCCAAATTACAAATATCGTTGTCAGCCAAATTACAGTTTTGGATATACAGGTACTGCCTTCGTAGGTACCATAACTACGAAAGGTTTAGTAACATCAATTTGATAAAGGTGAAAGAGGATTTTTAACAAATATGTTTTATTAGTTCGAAGCAATTCTTGCACGTATTATTTATAATTGCGAAATAAGATAAAAGGAAAGTTTATGTTGTAATATGATTAGTTTTCCCTCAAGACACATGTGTTAGTTGTAAATGTGAGAAGTAATTCCACTACCCCTCTAACTTTTATCATATATCTTTAAGACGATTCACATCTTTAAGGTTCCCAACTTTCAGATATAGAACATGGATAATATCTACTCGGCTCGCTATAAATAACTCAGCTGTTGAAGTTATTAGTGAATGCCAGGAACAAACAATCTGCAGCGGAATTGCACTTCGCGCAATAAGCGACTTGAAGTACAACATCGCATATATTACTCCGAGAAACAGATATTACGTATAGCAGAATACAATATTTACTTTTGTGACACGTTTCTCTTTTTCAGTTTATGGGTTCATATTAATTACAAAGTGGTTGTATCGCTAATAGAATTTGAACACATTAAATATAATTCCTAAGGTAAAAATATTTATGCTATACGTTCCTTTGTTTTATGTAATATGTAATGTGTTTCTGTAAATTTAAAACAACCGCCTTTATAGTAAAATAGATGTTACACAAGCCAACAGGCATGCGACTAATCGATGATAATTGGTCTTACTCTAGCATATCATTTATGTCGATGCGTAATACAATGTAATAGATTTTATTGGGCATTAAAATATATGGCAGTGATAATGTAGTTGATTAAAATTCAGACTACGGAGGTCCGTTTTGGTCAGTTTCTGACGCGCACCTGTTTTTATTTTCCAAAAATACGTATTTGTCAAATTAAATATTACTATACTATAAATGTTACTACTACCGTTACGGGTTAACGAAACCCGCACAGGTTAGAATTCTCAATAACATTTCATGTCATTCTTTATAAAATAATTATCTACTAGGTAAATAATTCTTTTTAATATAATTTTCTGCAATAAATATAATTTCTGATGTAAGGCGTATGAATTAGCCTTTAAGCTGGTACTTGATCAGTGTTACATTTTATGATTTTAACTCTTGCATTGTCCAACACAGGAACAGTAAAAAAGCTGAAGATGATAACGACAATGCTCCAGTGATAGATGTGGGTTAGTGGCGTAATATTTTGATAAACAATGGCACAAAGACCCTAGAGAAAGTTACGGTTATAACTACCGACTAATCTGTGTTCTTCAAACCAAATAAATTTTACGAATATTATTCAAAACATTGACCACGCCTAAAATTGTTTTAGTTCATAAAATGTCCGCGGCCAAACTCTCGCTGTGTTTAAACTATAGATGCTTCTACCGAATTGTTAAATCATTAATGATCTCACAAGTCTAACTATTAACTCGCTGTAGTTATTTTGACAGAATAGTATGACTTCCGAAATTTTCCATAATTAGTTCCATAATTAAGAGCTCGGATGCCGGTTACTATTATACTAGAAACAGCCATATCAAATCTAAAAATAACCTTGACCAAACTCGAGTAGTGTAGTTAGTCAATATCATACAAGTATAATTGCTCCTAGTGACAAAACAAATATATACTAACGCTCGTATTCCTAGTCTTCTTGTCAATGAATACTCTCTAGTGTTCCATTATTGAACTAACTAAAGTTACTTTCAGTAGTCATACTTACTGAAACGAATAGCTCTATTTTGAGAGTCCTATTCAATATTACCTAGTGTCTTCAAGTGTGAGTGGCGTCCCATGTCCTACTTGCTGGCTTAACACTTCGTCACCAAAAAGTATCAATCTAATGTATTATTACTTAACACTTTCACGGACAGTATTACGTCACTGACTGACCGTGTAGCGACACTACAAATTACATAGATTGTCTAATTTCATACATCGTCTATTGAATATGTTTAAAAAGTTTAACGTCGACAGGCGTACTGTCGTAATGTTATATAGAAAAAAAAACGTCGAGAGGCGATCTATCCCTGAACGTGTTAAGGAAGCATTAGTTTGTGAAGGCTGGATATTTGCTCATTACGGTAAACAAGTTAGAAATGTTTATTAAAAATATCCGTCAACTTTTTGTTTAGACATGTCCATTAGATACGAGTACCAAGAACTCTTGACGACTCTTCAGGGCACCGCAGCGAACGTCTGGCGGACTCATTACAAAAATATCTCAGATTTTTTTATTACACATAATTAACGTCTACTCAAATAAATCAGATATCTTCTTTTAAGGTTATATTTAATTGTGGTAATTTTTCCTGAAAACCCTATGCGAAATTGTAATTCAAGATACTAATTTGTAAAAAAACCCAACCTCAAATGTTTTGAGTAAATATTCAAAGTCTAAAGATTTCATTTCTAGTTATTTTTCGTATCACCAACAAATGTACCATCCAATAGAATTAAAACGACTGCTCTTAAGCGTCAAAACATTGATTAGTAGCCACTTTCAAAAATATTTTTTGGTGTAATTTGCGATTTTTGATTATTTTCCTTATTTATTATTAATAAAAATATGTTATGGTAATTTGCTAAACACATTTTGTCAAAAGACGGGCTACTTAAAAAATAAAAAGTAGTACACATGTTTTAAGTGATTCGGTAGGTGTTATTCTATCCTATCTGTTAAGCCAAGCTGTAAAAGTTAATAGAAAATCTATTGCCTGCCTTCAACATGGGCACGTTGCGTGACAATTTCCGTTCTCGACGACTTCGGCGCTCCGATTCGAAACAAGAATGTGTTCTTATAAAAACAAATATCAAATTTGACATTTCCTGTAAACATTTATATCATTTGATTTGGTTCATAATGTTTATTATAGACCTATTCTATTGTTTCACTGATGGTCATGAATCTCCACGGAGAATGAAAGGAGTAAGGCTGAAATCTACTTCGCTAGCTGCCGACCAAAGCTAGGCATGCTTCACACGCATTAAAAAATATTACCAAGAACTATGATTTAAAGTAATATGTATCGTCAACCTAACCTGGCTAGCTAGATGTGTGTGTTTCAGTTGTAATTTTGATGATAATAAACAAATATTATATAATATATAATAATTGCATAATATTAATCCAAAATTTTAATCTTTGTTGCTTGTTGTTAGAATGATTCTTAGCAACTTGATTTTTTTTTTATCTTCACGCCTGTAATCCCCGAAGAGGTAGGCAGAGGCAGAACACTCCCACGTCTCACTGCATACGTTTTTACGTCCCACTATGGAATAGGTGGTGAGCCTATCGCCATCTATCGGGCACATATTGTTATATGAATAAAATATAAACATAACGGGCATACTGGCCACCTGTTCTTATTGCAGCCCGTCGACATCAATCTATGACCTGACAGTTTTAGTAATTTGCATCATCTAACCATAACATTAAATACAGTCCAAACATATTTAATTGAATTTCATCATCGTCATCAGCCCCACTGCCGGACATAAGCTAAAAAGGGTTTTTATCCAAGACAAGCCAGTTTCCGCCGGCTGCGAAGTATCTCGCTATATAATCTTGAACGTAGTGCTCAAACTGCTTTTAACTGGATTATTGTCAAATTTTTATTAAAGTTCACAGGATATTTCCGATAAAAGCAAAAGAAAAAATCGAAAGATCGCATTTTTTTCGGAAACACTCGTTTGTCTTCTAGTAAAGTTAACATCAACGTATTACATATAAATTCCCCTTATATGTGTCCTTCAGATTTATTTAACTGTGACGTCAAAACTTTTGAAGCATCTTCAGCTATTCCGTTGAATTCACAGCCATATTATTTAGTTGAAAATTTTCTACGCAATACACCAATTATAGCCTTTACGTATATGGTGTCGTTTTAGTTGAATTTTGCGCCTTCTATGGTGTTTAAGACGAGGTTCCGATATCGACAATTTTGCTTATTGACGTATCCGTTGATGTGAAAATTGATCTTTGTCCGTAGACATCACCTTGTTTATATTAAGATTAGAGCGATTGGACACAATTCCATATGATGAAAAGCGCGGAAAATCCAATGTTGCGTTGGGCAAAAGTTTTTGGCCTACTCTTTGCTGTATGAATACTTATAACTAACTCATACGTATATCAGGCATTTTCTTATCTTATTTCGCTTAAATACAAACGGTGTAATTATAAATGATTGTTTTAAATTTACGACTTAAATTCGTCATCACACGGTAAACGAAATGGAATCTTATCTAAAAAGGATCTCTAGTATTATGAAGCTTACAAAGATAATGTCAAGTAAAATAAAACCTGAGCTGTTTCTTTGGGTCGTCTCAGCGCTACGTAATTCATATTTTGTTCAAACGTTTAATTATATAACAGTACGTTAGTAGCAGTGATAACTTAGTACATTGAATTTCAGTCTCACACCAGCCTTGTTGGGGCTTTAATCCTAGTAAGCACCTCTCATTACTATGTTCTATGTGTTACAAAAATTAAATACAACTCGAAATAGTAAAGCAAAACATCGAGAAAAATGCATACATGTTAGAGTACTCTGCAATGCTCTCCAAGGTGTGTGAAATCTATGAACCCTCACTTCGCTGCGTACTTGATTATGTCTTTGGACTTTTTAGTTCGGGACAGCATGGATGATTGTGGTATAACGCAGCCTATCTAAGTACGGCTAAAGGCCACTAAACGGTAACAGCGAAAGACCTTATAATAATCATGCTCTGCGATCCCCAATGTGCTCGCCCAGCGGGGACATTATAGGCAATAACCACTCAGAGTGGCCTATGTCCAGCATTAGACTTAGAGTCCCCGCGCACTAGGCAGCCTGGCTGCGCAGCCAGGATGCGGCAGCCAAAATATTTGAGCAACCATTTATAGCAGCCAATCGATGGCCATTCGTCATCCTCTCGACGAGTGATAATGGACGCGGAAGAAATTCGGAACACGAAATACGTCTGGCTGCTACAACAAGTGCGCGGAGGCTGACGGCAGCCCCATGCATTCGCCAACACTCGCTCTGGCTGCCAGCAGCCAATGGGCTGCCATGCAACAGGCGCGTTGTAATTGGCTGCCGCAGCCAGGAATTTGGGGCTCCTTAGTACGCGGGCTCCCATACAACGTCATATGTGTGTTTGACTGCCGCAGCCTGGCGGCCGAGTGCGCGGGGGCTCCATGGCTGTTGATGACAACGAAGTCAAATCTATTTCACACAAATGCTCTTTATTACCTCAGGAATTATTGTCGCCGTTATTTTAGAACGCTATTCTCCATGCCTTCCAAACTATTACCAATTAGATAATCAATTAACTGCTTAATATAAATATTAAACTGTCAGTCTTGACGGCAATCCAGCCGAGACAGAGCTCATTAGGATTTTTCGTCAAGACCATCGAGTGTCGGACCTTGGATAGGTCGACATCGATACTCGATGGTCTTGACGAAAATCGTGAGCCAAGCCAATCTATAGTTTTATGATACATAAAACTTTTAAGTACAAATAAATATTATTATTATGCAATAAAATGAACATTTTCGTTTTATCACTACACTGAAATAAACAATAACAGTCCTGGGCAGTTCCAGGCCATTGTTCTCAAATTCTGTCTCAATTGGTCCGGTATTTACCCAATTGTTATGGCGCAGTCCGACCGGCGAGCTGTCGGCGGAACTTACGCTAACAAGTATCCGGGAATACGTTAATAAATTCCAAAAGAAATGCATAATTTTAGTATGCATTAACATGTATCCTAGATATATCATGTATCCTAGATGATAGAACATGTATCCTAGATGCTTTTTAAATAAATTTATTTGTGGGTCTTATTACTTTTGTATATGCCAACCCCACTGTTATTTACATATATACATACATTATATACATCTTCGTAAGTCTTTTCTCTTATAATATTATGTCTTATAAATTAAACTAGTGAAACGTTGACGTATACTCGTAACCAGGGATGTTAAGGAGCTCCGTAACCGTTAAAAATATATCCGTAACCGTAACCGAATCCGATATAAAAGTTTCAGATATTTTCGGATAATGGCAAAGTCTAAATGAGACACGTTATGTATGATAAGTATTATTATCCAGAACCGAAACTATCCGAAACTATCGGATAATCCGAAATAATTTCATATCCGTATCCGAATCCGATATTATAATGATTCCTATATCCATATCCAATCCTTATCCGAAATTTTATATCGATAACATCCCTACTCGTAACTACACTGTTCTGCTTATCTTTTTGGAAATTACTGGCGTGATGTTATGTTTATCCAAACAAAATGACGGAGGTCTGTGCGTGCGCCCATTACAGAAAAATAATGGATAGATTTTGATCAAACTTTAACGTTATCAAAGTTTAAAGCAATTTTTATTTTTATCGTTTTTTAAATTAAATTAGCAAAGTATATGTTTGCCTTGATATTAATTTTTTAAGTTCTTTATTATAAAACAATGTAGACAAAGCGCTGGAGTCTGCTAGTTATGTATAATATCTCTCGTTGTTGCCTAGGAACTAGTTCCGAGGCCACAGCTAACGCTTTTCTAGTAGTCAGGGATCTCTGCTTTAAATGAAATACACCTCATAATCACTATTATTAATTGTTTTGGTAATGCTCACTCACGATCATAATATATTGCGATCATAAACTATATCAGTTGATGTGGGTGTATTTTGTACCCATTCGTTCTATGTATTTTCCTTATGGCGTAGAATAAAGTGGGTTATTATCATCATTAAACATAAAACACACTTCGTTTACCAATCCTACGTGTCTAATCCACTCACTGAACACGTGTTACTGGATTGAGTTATCACCACGGCCCTTCTAACCTACGACCGAGGTTACTTATATTCTATTCACTTAATTAATCTCCGTATCAAACATATGTTACTGGTTTCTACAGCATGTTATTGACATGACATCGCGCGTTTAATCCGCAAAGAGGTAGGCTGAGATGTACTAAAATAATACACTCCCACGTTTCAGCAGTTACGTTTGCGTCCCACGACGGAATAGGTGGTGAAGCTATTGTCATACACTGTGAATTTAGATTCCGAACTGTTACAAGAAATTTTAACCAGCAATTTTAAGTTGGTAAAATTCGATAGTGCCCTAGGTGGAATTTCCTCGGAGATCTGGATCAGCAGTCGCGAGCGCAACCATTAGATCAGTGGGATCAAGGGAGTGGTGACCACGACTTGGTAGACACCTTACGATGCACTCAGCAAGCGGCTTATGTGAATAATGGTGATACAGTGAAAGGTAGATGAATAATCACACTGGAATATGCATTTATTCACATGAAATTCAAACGTAACTCGTTAAAATTTAAATTTTCACGTCATTAATATTCGTTTTTCAAACAATATATTACTTCTATACGCGCGCGTGTGCGCTACTGTTTCACAAAATACTATTAGCTATGTAAAATTGACAGAACAAATGTAAGCAAGGAATGTCTGAATTAATTTAATACATTCGTAACAGATATGACATAGGTACATATAACTTTGTGTAATCTTTGGCTTTAACTATTGCGAAACTCACATTTCAACATGCGCGCGATTTCGTAAAATGTTTCTTTTTACGTATTAATTAACTATATTTAGTGGATATATAAAATGATGTCTCATTAACTTTATTATACCAAATGATCTATTGTCTCCTACAATTAGAGTTAAACCTTTTTCAACGTGTGAATTGCTTTGAGTTTTTTGATTTAAAAAGGTTAACGTTATAAACTTTAAATACACTTAATTACTTCAAATAGGTCTATTTTATAAGCCTGTTGGTTTATTGGTTTGTTATCTCAGCTGCTGAACCGAATATCGTGGGTTTATTTCCTGTATCTACATCTAATAGTGCAACGCTAGAAGAGTCGATGCTAGTAAAGTTCTGTGAGTATTCCGCTTTGAGACAACAAATTGAACGCATATTAACCTGGCTATATACGTGATTTTGTCCAAAACCATAATCAGTTATTGCCTTAATAATGCCAAGTAAGACGGTCATAATTATAGTTCCATAAAGACTAGTAGCGAACAAAAAATATACTTAAATTTCTATTAACCTAATTGTTTTGGATCCACATAAAAATACCAAATGATATTACTAGGCTGGCCATTTATTACTTCTTTTAATATACAAATGTATAGTATCTAGATTATTCTAGATTCTGTTAAGGTCTAGAAGACACCGAATCAAACTCAAATGGAGCTACATAGATATCTACGTATATATATTTTCCTTTCATTGAAATTTAAATTGTTAACATAGACAAACAACGATATCGACCCTTCTATCATTCCACTGTTGGAACATGTGTCTCCTCTCATAATGGGTGGGCTAAGGCAATAATAGCAAGTATTACTTGCTGCAAGTGATATTTAAATTTAAAACGCACATTTTTAAGAGGTGCGCGCCAGGGATTTGAACCCGGTATCCCGTAGTGAGAGGTCGATTTTCAAACCACTAGGCTATCACTGCTTAAAAAAAAAAACAAACAAAAAGTACAATTAACTTGAAAATTTTCCCCCAATAATATAATCCGAATTCCGATTCGTACGTATGGTTGCTTTTATTATCGGCAAAACGATATCGACAGAGTTCAATTGGAAAATTTCTTGATACTCGTTTTAATAGTATATTAATCGTTATATTAGGTAAAGCCATAAACAATGCGACTTGGCTGCGAGACATACGCATACACAAAACATCTGTTCGTGTGTTAATATAAGATCATTTTCACATAAATAAACCCATCGGGTTTTGTGGGCTTTATTTTTGTAAAATGGGGCCTCTATCGTTTTAATATATTTCGTTATCCGTATACTTTACATTGAATATTTCTGAGTTGTTAGTCATTTGTTTTCTTCTAGAAATTTCTATACCTTCATCTATGGTAAGTAAGCTAATTAGTTTTGTTGATTGCATATAAAAAAAGAACGTAAAAGCTAAAATAAAATATAACGAATCCTGTAAATTTCATTTTTGATACACGACTTGTACAATTAAATTTCGTTCTTTTTGTATTTTCATGCTAAACCCGAAATAATTCCAATAATAAAACAACATATAATTTATCATGCAACTTGAAACGATACAAGATTAATCGGAATTTCTCTTACGAAACTTCTTAGTAACAGTTACAAGAAATCTCCACTTGAATTACCGCTAAGTTGCATGCTGAGATTCGAATAAAATAATGACATGTACAGAATTTGCAGATACACATCGAATTATTGAAAGCTGTCACGAAATTAATATGAACCTAACCACACACTCCAATACATACTTTAATTATATCAATTCAAAGCCCACTTTAGCTTATATTTTAGTATGTACAATTGTGCTGCCAAGTGCATAAAACATTGCAACGAGCCACCGTCAAAATTCATGGTCGGTCAATAACATTAAAGGCGCGAAACGAAATTAACACAAAGATAAATTCGCGGTTTATTTTCATTGTGTTTGGATACTTATGGAGATTATTTAAAAATGTTTTTCGGAAATACATTTCATGTAGGTATGTACGAGTACATATGTACGTTGAAGTCCATTTTGTTTTTATTAGACATGAACTTTTTCTTTTTTCTTTTATAAAACTTTTTGTAATCATTTAACATGATATTGATTCGAAGCTATCTCGTGTTTTGAATATTTTATCTCAGCGGAAGCATATCGTCCGTTGACTCTCGAAACGGGTCAGTGTTTGCTTAGCGTAGGTATCCCATCAGAGTATATTGTTGTTGTTAAACATTGGCGTGCATAGTTTGAGGGGCTTTCTGCGTAAATATCATCATCATCATCATTGTCATCATCATTGTCATAATCATTGTCATAATCATTATTATCATCATTATCATTATCAACCTATTTATTGATCCATTGTTGGTCACGGATTGCCACAGTCTACCACGCTAGCTATGTGCAATTTAACAAATTTCACACTCATAAGAGACCATTATGCAGAACTTGCTAGTTTGCAGTTACTTCACCATGTTTTTTATTCAGTTCATATTATTATTTTGTGTACCCT
>DWEJ01000389.1:0-17185 GCA_018245835.1 Mysoria sejanus stolli | reverse complement strand
GCAACTGCTTGATTGAGAGATGCTAGGTTTAAATCCCATGTCAGATATAAATAGATTTTTCTAACTTAGATTTTCAATAGACATCACAATAAATTTATATTTTATATTTCAACTAGCTGTGCTCGCGGCTTCGCCCGCCAGTAAATCAGTTTTTACGTAAAACAGTAACAAACATCCATCCATACTTACAAACTTTGCATAATTTCAGTTCAATCAGTCGAAAATCTTAGAAGATTTATATCTTTCATCCCCTATTTTATCCCTTTAGGGGTGGAATTTCTCAAAATCCTTTCTTAGGGGATGCCTACGTCATAGCATGCACAGTCTCATCCCGATCGGTTTAAAATTGACAAAGTTTCATACAAAATTTCATCCCCTATTTTATTTCCTTGTGGGTAGAATTGATCAAAATCCTTTCTTAGTGGATGCCTACGTCATAACATCTACCTGCATGCCAAATTTCAGCCCAATACATCCAGTGGTTTGGGCTGTGCGTTGATAGATCACTATGTTTAGTTAATCAGTCACCTTTGAGTTATATATATATTGATTTTAATAAGTGATTCAATTCAATTCAATGATTCAATTATTTATTCCTGGCATATGTAAGTATAGCACACATAGCATTCACACTTACTATTATACATGAAAGGAGTGTCCGCAATCAGCGAGTACGTCTAATTAAGAACATACACTGTCCAGCGCACTCTGGACATTGCGGCTAATCCTTTCACCATGATGCCTGATCAGATCAGCTATCAACTAGACGAAGAAGAAGACCTACTATTGTACTGTAATTGGTGAAATGTCAGTGTCAAGTGTGATGTTACAATAGTATTATCACATAATAAAATTTAGGTGTAACATTTTTTAATCTAAGTGCAACTTTAATAGTATACATGTATACACAATTAGTACAAAGTCAGTTAATGTAATTGATATGAGGTTAATACATTGAATGTTAATTTAAGTAATGATATTTGTAACTCGGCTTATCTGTACAGATAAATCGTTGTTATCTGCGGCTTTGTTCTACCTCCTGTGAATATAAGAGATTGCATATAACAAGTTTCATATTTCAACACTGATAATAAATCTAACTAAATTTTTAAGGTCCACAGATTTTATTAATAGTAGGTATATCATTTGTGACTCATGAAAAGTAATGTACACAATATTGCTATTTAAATGGTAACATTATAATATGTACAGTCCTATTTGTATGGTCTTGTTCTCAATGTCCTATTATCTATTACAGTACTGTTCAAGGATGATAGCAGATGTCCGTGGACTGCAGCCACAACTTGTGACTGCTGCCTGTTTATTTGCTGTTATCTTTACTTAAAAAGTCAATCTTGTTTATAGGCTGACTATTAGGCACATGTTCCCTACAACACGAAGACTCAATCTCACTGTATATAATGATAGTTACAATGACATATATAGAGAAATATATAAGAATTTACGAAATCAATGAATTAGTTTTAAAAAATTATACCAAACTACAGAACTTAATCTTTCTTATTCTGAGCGGAATTTTGTGTGGTCCAGTGGAACTATATGTTGATTTCAATAATAATTAAAATAAAGTAACTAATTTTGTTCTGACACTTGAATTTTAAAGCATACTGTAACATAACACCTGCCATCCATCAGAAGAAAATCCAGACTCCAAGCCACTACAAGAAAATCTCAGTTAGTAAAATTGAATAGGACCTGATCTGGAATTAATAATAATAATAATAATATCTTGGGAATGTTTGACAGGAAAAATTTATCAATGAAATATGAATAGTGGACTTACTCAAATAAAGTTTCCCATCTGGTAACACTGGTCGGTGTATTGCAACTTCATTTGTTGGTTTTCCTGTTTTAGAAGCAAACAACTTAATTTAAAATAATTTAAATGTGTTGTGTATGTAATATTCTCATCCCTAATTTTAATATTGTCTACATTGGTGATAGAACTACAACTGACAAATGCCAAGACAATTTTGTTAACATGTTCATAAATATTCAAATTGTTTCACTTGTTTAGTCTGATACTGATGTACAAATTCTTAATTTATTTGAAGCACATAATAACAGATTCAAAAATAAATACCCATTGCTATAAAATTATACCATAAAATTTACAGTATTTAGAATGACATTGAATTTGTCTTGTACATAAATAAGAAAATATGTACCTATAATCTTGTTTAAAAAAGATAGGCACTGGAATATAGTGCTATTTTGCCCTACGTATTTTGTATATTACATTGAATAAAGGATGAGGCTATTTCCGTAAGCCAGGCACGAACTGCGATAAGAACAATAAATTTCAAAAGATATAAAAATCTGATAGTACAGGGATAGTAGTATTACAGGGATTGAATACTTAACCTCTTGATTAGCTGCACTAAAACATTTGTGCAATGAGATAGTCTTAAACCAGGCGGTCACAGGCAAAGAGCCAGCCCCAAGTACTTCCTTACTTGAGGCTGGCTTTGAGACTTTACATTTCATTGAGTAAATTGAAATGATGCCTCAGTTGCAGGTCGATATTGCAAGCATCATGGTCAAGCTTGTATATTTTTATTGTATTCTTTTGTTTCTTTTAGTTAAGCCAGTACATATGTACTTTAATGGTATGTAAAGATATACCATGAAACATTTAATATTATAGTCGTTTTTATGTGAATTAACTTACATACATATGCATATATAAATGTAGATTTAATTAGCATAATTTTGTATACTTGTAATGTGGTCTGAAGTAGTAATTAAAGTATTGAGTGATGTAATGAAACAATAAAATCAAATCATAAAATCAATATATATCCCATTTGATTGATTATGTCTAGCCATCAGCCTTTGGATGTTCATTGTAGGACATTGGCTATTGTTCATTGTGTATGTACAAGACACATTTTAGTAAAGCATGAAAATTATTTTATTACACACATTTCACTATCATGTGGCTTTGGTTGTTAAACAATATCTGCATTCTTTATATAATTACGATTGACCTTGAATTAAAATGAAGTTCTAATATAAATGGCAGAAAAATTGTTACTTAGTGACTAACTCATATAGGGTATTGAAATTGTATACTATATTAAGATCTATGTATGTAATTGTAGATGCATTAATTGGAACCATATCTTATGTCTAATTATCTGTAAATGTTGTCATATATTTTATCTATTACACACCTATCAGAGAGCCAACATTATGGGCTACAACAACTAAGTATGCCTTTGTAGTTATATGGACATCATATGCTTTCACATTCTTCACTGCACCATTTGGAGTATGATGTTAATGAATCAAATAGTTTAATTTGCCTACATTTAGTTTAGTGATAGGCCTCGATGGTCCTGTTGGTTGCAAGTGCTACTGCCGATTGGGAAGTCCTGGGTTCAAATCTGGGTTCGGAAACTACTTGATATTGCTAATTTATAATGTTCAGTTGTGGCTCAGGGTCTGAAATATGTCCGGTGAATGGCAATAGCTCAACAATTGGACTCCAAGGTGGAATGTAAAGGTTATTGGTGAAATGTGGCAGTGTTCTAGGCTCCTCTGCCTACCTCTTGGTAGATTACAGGCGTGATGTGAAGTTACATGTTACATATGTATTATAACCTTGCACACACCCAGGTACTTGCTACTCTTGTCATACCGATTTGCTAAGGAACTATGCACGGTGCAACATTTGTAGTTTTAGAATTGTACTTACACAATTGCGATATTCTTGGCATAACCTTTCTCTTAGTTGCAAAATATCTTCCGTAGACATTGCATAACCCAGTAATGGGCAAATATGTATACACAAGTGGGGAATGACTGTAATTATCGACAACTTAATACAATATAATCAATCAATAGATTATTTCCACCAAATTTTTCTACAGGAAAAATATTTATCTTTGTTATAATTATTTATGTACTAGCAGCTCTCCGTAGGTCGTAGCCTTGAGTCAGTGACTTATCACAAACTATCTAGCACGCATAACATCGCTCGCGTATACTTCCGAATACTATGATAAATACCTCTATAAACGTAACTTCACGTCTGTAATCGCCAAAGAGGTAGGCAGAAGAATGCAGAACACTCCCACGATTCATCAGTTACGTTTACGTCCCACTATGGAATAGGTGGTGAGCCTATTGCCAATCATCGGGCACATGTCCAGACTCCAAACCACTACTAGAAAATCTAAATTAGAAAATTTTATAAATAAATAAATACCTTTATGAATATTTTTTTTATAAATATATGAATTCCTCTGTTCTTATTAAATACCTCTATTCTTATAATACCTCTATTCTTATTAAATAAGGCTACAATTCTGGGAGATGAGGGACAATCATTTGTTTACACAATTCCGAATTTACAAACAAGTTATGGACCCGAAGTTTTCTTCAACTTCAGAACGAATGTAGTCATGAACTATACGGAAGTGGAGGGCAAGGTGCGGGAGGCGACGTCGGACGAGGCGTGGGGCCCCACCGGGCAGCAGATGCAGGAGCTCGCGCTGGCCACCTTCACATACGAACACTTCCCCGAGGTGATGTCGATGCTGTGGCGCAGAATGCTCCACGACAACAGATCACATTGGCGGCGCACGTACAAGGTCAGACGCTTACTGTTTTTGTTTTTTGCACATTATTATTGTTCTCCTTTAGGGCGTTCTCTCTATTTCATAATATTTAATTAATAATTAAATATTATGAAATTTATTTATTTATTTAATTATTTATGAACGCCAACATAAAAAAAACATTAGTACATATTTTTAGGCACATACTTATAAACACACTGTTAATGTTATTACAATTACAGGCGTAGTCAACTTGTAATAGGCGAGTACATGTGCAAAACAATAATCTGAAGGGTTAACATTGATTATAATTGATTTAACTGAAATTTATTTTGTTCAATTATATTTCAATAATTTAATTTAACAAAAATATAATAATTTAATATAAAAAAAAAGAGTATTTAATTAATAATTAAATATTATGAAATAGAGTAGGGTAATTTTTCTTTTGGTAAATATCATACAACGTGAAATACTAAATCATTCTGAATATGAAAGTATACCACCGTATCAAGAAATGAGAGAAAAAAGAAAAATTACCCCGACCTTTTACGGTTACAGAGACGTAGACTGGAGAATATATATTTATAACTAGTTGTTGTATTAATAATAATTTGTGCCTCTCAGTGTCTGCTGCTGCTGAGCTACTTGGTGCGCAACGGCTCCGAGAGGGTGGTCACGTCGGCGCGTGAGCACATCTACGATTTGAGATCCCTCGAAAACTACACGTACGTCGACGACATGGGCAAGGATCAGGTGTGTTTGGTTATTATTCTTGTTAAAAAAAATTGTGTGCAAAATCTGCCTACAACACACCAATGTGAATAATGTTTCAACAATTGATGACATGACGGTTAAATGTTAATGGTAGTTACATGTTGATGCTAATGACATACCCTGATTGATCACATAACATTCCTTTGTATAATTTCATGTAGTGGTAATTACTGCATCTTCAAGTCAATGAAGTTTGTGGTATGGGTCACTTGTTTGTTCTATAACAGGGTAAACCAATGCAATCATAATTGTCATAAATAAAATTCTATAGTAATTGATGCATATATGTATATTGTGAGTTGGAAATAACACTTGAAATAATTTGGAAATATGTTGATTGAAAGATGAAGCAGTGAGTAATGCAAGGAGTATCCAGAAGACATGTATTCTGATACCTATGAATGTTCAGGTGAGTTATTAAAGATGAGCATAATATATTTCATCCATAATTGCAGGGAATCAATGTGAGGCACAAAGTGCGGGAACTGATTGACTTCATCCAGGACGATGAGAAACTCAGGGAGGAGAGGAAGAAGGCTAAGAAGAACAAGGACAAATACATTGGTATAACTCTCTCCTTTATGTATACTGTTTACATATAATATATATATATATATATATATATATATATATATACTGTTGTATGTGTAAACATATATCTTTAAACATCCATGAATAAGGCAAGTTGTAACAATTAGAGTCAAGTGCTCAAGTTGTACATAAGGGTTGCATTATTCTAAAAACAGATTGAAGTTAGCATAATACACACCTAAATAAAATTGTTCTGGCAATGAGTTTTATACCTGATCAATCTCTCGGATGCATTACAATGTCCTACAAATTATTATAAGAATTCCATACCTTCTGGTATTAATGAAATTTGTATATATGGTGTACTTTGACACAGGTATTTAGTATTGCATATATTATATAGTTTTGTTTATTCACAGGCATGTCCTCTGATGCATCCGTCATGGGCACGCGTAGTAGCTCTGCCGGTTGGGGTGAATACAGCGATCGGAGTATCAATTGGGGTTAGTTTACCTCGTTTAAAATACATTACATTAGACCTAGACATTTACACTAGACCATCAAATGGGTAACTGCACCGAGGTACAAATGCAGTTGGGGAATTTAGTGGCAACTAAAGAAATTAAATGTATAAAATATTTCCGCCTTTAGTATCGATATATGTCTCTCACTACTCTATCGTTATCGAGATCGATGGTTTTTGTTTATCTCGGAAATAATCTGGCATGTTGTTATATTAATTTAGACAAAGCGTTGTTAAGGTGTTCATCAATCAGGTGACGTTTATAAATGACATTTATAAAAAAATTTATTTGTGTAATTTTTTTGGACGCAGAAGAACCCAAAGAGCGTAATGACGATGACGACTACGAAAGGGAAGATTCGGACGGCGATTACGGCCACAGAAAACCACACAAGTAAGGAAAAAATTTATTAATTTCATTTACATATACATATATGACGTCTAGAGAACAATGGTCTATCGTAAATTATCTCGATAATTACAATTATACATAACATGCTTACCAGGTGTTTGTTCACTGTACCCTGAGATTATTACACATTTATATTAGCGGTACTTTGTTTAGAAAATGTAGGTTACAGGCGAGTATGTTATAAAAGGAAAATAGTTATTTCTGTTTTTCTTTTCGCCGCGAATTTTAAACTTTTTTCTAATGTGTGTATCCCTGGATGGATGCAGAGAGAGCGTGTACCGCGACGCGGAGGCGGAGCCGCCGGCGGTGGAGGGGGGCGGCGGCGGCGGCGGCGGCGCGCTCAGCATCAGCCTGCGCAGCCCGGCGCGCAGCAAGCCCTCCACGCCCGTCAAGAAGATAGACCTAGGTAACGCGGACCACAGCTCTGCTCCCACTGTCCTGTTGCACACACCTCTCTCTTTAAATTAGAAGGGTAAAGGCAAAATGGTCTGCCATCTTGATCAATGGTGGGTTAACAGATTGATTTGAATACCATACGTACCCTGGAAACAGGTAACACCATTGCCGTTGTCCGTGCGTCACACAGAAACTAGTTTGTCGTATGTGAATTATTTTTGTAATTATTATTGTAATGTAATTTAACATATAATTGTAATGAAACATGTAACAACATGCATTATGATAGCTTCTCTCATAACATCGAGTTACATGTATGCAGTTTACAACTGTTAGAGAAATTAACACTTGCTATTATGACATACCCAAGAGACATTACTGATACTGTAATTTTATATTTACATAATTAAGTTTACAACATACATATGATAGAAGTATGTTACATAACTTGTTATATTTAATTATGGTAACCTTATGTTCTCTTCATGTCCTTGATGGTCATGATATATAAATATAAAATATAACGATATGGTTTTTGTACAGTATTCATTTATGTATGTGGTAAAACTGCCCTTCTCATGGAAAAGTTATATTTTATCACATATTATGTGGAAAAATTATGATTAAAATTTTGGAATTTACAATCACCTAACCCATACTCGATTTCAACAAATGTGTGTGTAACTAACAAGCTATCAGAGGTCACAGAGGGAACTTTTTTGGATAATTCCTTATTGTCTCAGTAAAAATAAAAGAAAATTTATATTACCTTGGAGACCTATATATTTTACCAGAAATGTACTGCTATCATATTTGTTACCAAGTAATTTGAAGTATGTACAAATTTCCAATCCATCCATCCATCTAATTCTCAATTTCCTGAAACATTTCAGGTGCTGCAGCAACATACGGCAAAGCAAATTCCCATTCTCCTATAACCACTGCTCCAAAATCGCAGAATAATTCACAAGAATTGCTCGATGACCTGTTCAAAACCTGCCCAGGGCCTGTTGGCCACACAGACACAATTCTACCAGAAGATGACTTCAATCCTAGGTACATTGACATTGTATTTATTTTTGACCCACTTTTTTTCTGCATTCAATCTATGTTCATGTAATATTTTAGTATTGATATAAATATTTTAAGCATGACTAGATTTATAGTGATAGGTGTGTTTATATAGTATTTTAGAGCGAAAATTATATCAAGGCAGCAAAAGTCTGAATGAGGACAAGTTATAGGCAAGACTCTCTGGTGTAAGATAGACCTTTGTTCAGTAGTGTTGGCAGTTTATAATGGTTAACCACAAACAAGATTTAAACAAATAGAAGACCCAATCAAATTTATAACTTCTCTCCTAAAGATTTGGTATAACAAAGTAAACAAACTTCATTAATATTGGTCCCACATGGCAGACAAAGGAAAACATATTTATGTTTGTTCCATCTATTATGTCTTTTATGACTTCCAAGACTTTTATGGCAACTACAACATTGGAAAATTGTGAGAATATTGATATTATCAAATGTATCAAGTCAAATGAATTCTTCAAACTGTCATCTGTGCTAAGAAACATCTCTCATTTACATGATGCTTTAATTGATATTAATTTCAAATATAAAATTAAATCTATTACAGGGCTGACGAATCGAAGCAAGTGACGAAAGAACCTGACTTTGGTGATTTTACTAACGCCTTTAGTATGCCGGCTGAAAACAATTCTGATGGTTTTGCGGACTTCACCAGTGCGTTCACTGGAGGCGCCCAACCCAGCCAGCCCTCCAGTCTGCCAACCCCCAGTAATCCGCAACCACCGAGCCTCGACCTGTCCATCAATAGTGCACCGGTTAATAACTGTAAGTGAATTGAAATTAAAGTAGTATTTCCGCTTAATTGTTTGTGATAAAACAACAAAAACATTCAAATTTTAGTCTCAAAATGCTCATGTTACTAATTTACTTTTCTAGCCACACCAACATCGAACCTGGACTTGTTGAGTGAGCTAACCACTCCGCCAATGTCCTCGGTTATGACCTCGGCCTTTGGGGATCTAGATTCTCTCGCAGGACATTTCGCTGTGACAACCCTACAACCCTTGACTCCAGGTGAGCTGTCAAAGCTTATAAAATTCTCCTATATTGTAAGAAGGATCTGTACTAGATGACATGCAGATATGACTTAGTGACAAATTATAGCCATGAAATTAACACTAACCTTAAATGTGCGACGATTTAATGATATTCCAACTGGCTTGTTACTTTATGAGTATGCTGAGTATAATTAAAAATAAAGTTAATATTGAACAGTTTAAATATCTCATATTTCACATTGTAATGGAATATGTTTTCCTATGAAAATTTAAAGAGCTAATCTGAACATTTGATAGACTAACTAATACTGTAATAATAATAAATCATACATGACTGCAGTGGTAGGTACATTATAATCAAGAGGTAGGCAGAGGAATGCAGAACACTCCCACATTTCTCCGGTTATGCTTACGTCCCACTATGGAATAGGCGGTGAGCCTATTGCTGTTGCCATGCATCGGGCACATATCCAGACTACTAGAAAATTTTGTAGTGTTCGACCCGGGAATCGAATCTCGACCTCCCGTTCGGCAGTCGCACTTGCAATCAACACGACCAACGAGGCCATTATAATTTTAACTTTTCATACTCAAACTGAAAAGGTCCTATGATACAGACTGATGATTTTGATGGTGATCAAAATAACAGGCTGATAGCATTGATGTGCATTGAAGGTTAATTGAATACTAGCTTGAGTGTTTGAATCATTACATACTAACTGTAAATTAGCAATTGTTATGTCCTTCTAGAACAATTATCATTAGTCATAACGTCATACATACTTAGAAATAAATGAAGATGGATTGATCGTTTATTGAATCGCATACTAATAAAAATGAAAAAACTTACACTACAGCAACTCAATTGGTGTTTTGATGTGCGAATTATTTTTGTTTACTATAATTTCTTTTCAATCACATTCATTTGGGATCCGTGTCCTTTTGGAAAAATACAACTCTGCATACAGATCCGTACAGATCCTTCTTTGCATGTGTTTGTGTGTCATGGAAACAACACTATTGTCAAAAAGTTGATGTACATAATATGTGAACAAATTTTTTTTTTTATTTTGCATAATATTTTATCAAAACTTTATTTTGTTGATCTTTTTATTGTTTCTTTTATGAAATAGTTAAAAAGATAACCATATATCGACACCTCGTACGTATAACACCCTCAATGTCAATTACAGATTTATTAATCGGTTTCTGCATTTTCGTAATTCGGTTTTATTTATTGAACTTATAAAAAATAAAAAAAAAACATTTTAAAACTAATACTTTTCAATCGCAAAACTACTTAACTAATAAACCAGCCCCATGCAAATGTATAAGACTTAGTTTGATATATTTGCGCGGAATGTAGTGGTCAGGTTGATGATGTGGCGGAGGTGATGTTTGTCGTTTCGCAGCGGAAAGCGTATTGAGCGGATACGTACACGTATTAAAATGCACTTTCAATTAAAATACATACAAGCAAAACTCTCTAACTAATGGTTCAAATATTATCTCATCCCATGCATAACTCATAATTTACCACTTACGATATAAAATAGGCCCGTGTTTCCATTGCAAAAATCTCTTTATACAACTTACCGACTTTGTCCGGTAACTTTTTCCTAAGCGTAACTATTTAAGTGGCATTAGAATTTGTTGTATGTAACTTTTTCCTAAACGTAACTATGTAAGTGGCATTCGAAGTGTTGTATCTTAATAACTGTAAGAAATCCAGAAAAAAATATCAATAATTTAGAAAACTCATGATTAAAAACGTATAATTGCAAAGTTTCATGACGATAGCTGCAGTATTAAGAGTGCTATACGCTTTTGAATGTTCAAACGGCTCTCATGTAAAATTTACGATTTCAAGTTAGCGAGTTATGCATAGATGTCGATATGTCAAAAATAATTTTTTTTTCTCCCTGGATCTCATAAAATTTATTATCGTTTGTTATTTAATGAACTGTGGTTGATGAACTATGTATATAAAGATTGTGTTTTTGTTGCAGAGGAAATCAGTACTAGAAAACAATCCAAAAGGGAAGTTTGTGATGGTAATCCCACCACCCAATGTTACCGGGACACTGCATCTCGGTCATGCTCTCACAAATGCAGTTGAGGATGCCATTACCAGGTGGCACAGGTAACTGTTTATTCATAAATATGTACCATTTTTCTGTATGAATTTCTATGAAGTATGATCAGCATGATGATGCTACCTGTCGAGTAGTATTTTTAATATGTGGGTTGCTATAAGTAGGGTTCAGAAATTCTTATTCGGTGGGTTACTAGCCAAAGGAGGAAAGCAAAGTTAACTACAATATAAACACAATGTCAGTGAGTAGGATGGGTACATTTTTTTTCCAAAAAATTGTCATATCATGGTGCTATTTTAAACACTAATAATTAATTAAATCACCTTTTCATTGAAATGTATATATTTTTTACTTTTAATGTTACCACCAAAACAATTAGACCACACAGGTATGAAGCGGTGAATATCACTAATAATTTTCAGGCTCATCTCACCACTTGCCAAATTATAAATATAATATTTTAATTTATTTACTGAGTTTTTGTCTTTCTATGGCCTAAGTCAGTTGCCATAATTTTTAAACCTGTAAAGGCATTGTGTATTCAAAAAGTTGGAAAAATATTGCTGTAGAGGATCAAGTGCTGAGGCATATCTTAGTAATGGCCTATCTGCAGCTGCGGAACAGCATAGATGTATTTGATGATGGTCAGCATGAAACATTCACTAGACAAATATATTCACACACAGTCAGTTCACAGTTAATAGTATTTTTCAAACAAAAAGATAAAGCATGATTTAACTAATTGATTGATATGATACAAAGGCATACCATTCATATATTAACAGAATGAATGGCCGAACTACACTTTGGAACCCAGGCTGTGACCACGCCGGTATCGCCACTCAAGTGGTCGTGGAGAGGAAGCTGTGGCGCGAGGAGAAGCTGACGCGACACGACCTGGGCCGGGAGGAGTTCATCAAACGTGTCTGGGAATGGAAGAATGAGTAAAACAAAAATTTTGTTATTCGAATCTTACTACTTACTACTAATGCAATGGTGTTATTGCTATAAAAAAAATTCATGACCAAGCATGGAAGTGTATCTGCTGTCGTGTTGATTGGAAATGCGACAGCCAATCGAAAGGTCCTGGGTTCAAATCCCGGATGGGGCACTTATAGATTTATCTAAATTACATTTTCTAATAGTGGCTTGGAGTCTGGATGTGTGCCCGGGTTATGGCTATTGGCTTGCCACCTGTCCCATATTGGGACGCAAAACATAACTCCTGAAACGTAGTAGCATACTACATGTCTCTATCTATCCCTTCGGGGATTACAGGCGTGATGTTACGTTTAATAGCTCGTTGTATAGTAGATCAGAATAGTCACATACAACATAATTACATACACACACAACTTACACATTTAGGACTTAGATGTCATGAGCACTTTCGAATATAACAGAAAAGGGGGGAGAATTTGCGAGCAACTCCGCTCACTGGGCTCGTCCGTGGACTGGTCGCGCGAGCGCTTCACGATGGACCCGACGATGTGCCGCGCCGTCAGCGAGGCATTCATCCGGCTGCACGACGCCGGCGACGTGTACCGCGCCAGCCGCCTCGTCAACTGGTCGTGCACGCTGAAGAGCGCCATCTCCGACATCGAGGTCGACAAGGTGGAGCTGCCCGGCCGGACCATGCTGTCCATACCCGGATACGATCATAAGGTGTGCGTTTTATAATGCTATCATGAAACTGTTCATGTTTTAAGCAAAGATCAGAGATTCTATTTGCTACTTACGTCCGATATTGTTGTGAAATTATGCGTTAATGTTAAATAAAATATCTTCTACATTTTGGTTTGATTTAAGGTTTATTAACAATTACGTACCTAACGTCAGGTGGAATTTGGGGTGTTAGTGCTGTTCGCGTACCGAGCGGAGAACAGCGAAGACGAGCTGGTGGTGGCCACCACTCGCGTAGAGACCATGTTTGGCGACGTAGCAGTAGCCGTCAACCCCAAGGACGAAAGGTATATTTTATATAAATACTTGTATCGTTGCACCAGTCTTTCGTTTTTCTTTTGCTTAGATTATTTGTTGGCACAAGCAAAACTAGCAGTTCTATAGTGTTGGAAATGTCTGTAGATAATGGTGGTAATTTATTACTCTAATTAATTATAAATAAATAAATATAATATAATTATTATTTTTAAGAAGAGTATGTTTGACTTCTTTAAGTGAAGAAAAAGTTAAGAAATTTCCCAGATTAGTTTAATTAGCTGACCACAGATAACTACCAACCTTGTATTTAGTACACTTTATAACAAATTAATTTTTAAACATTTTTATTTATACACATAGAAAATGTTGAAAGATTATGTCACAAAATTAGTGAATAGTTGGCCCCCAACTATAATAGAAGTACAAAATATTTTACTCTTCATTGTGGTGTCCCAACTATCTATGATTTAAAAAAGACACAAAATCGTTGTCCACTTCAAACACAATTTCGTCTTAACTCGTAACCGATTTTAAATTTAGGTATAAACATCTGGTGGGAAAATACCTGACACATCCGATGGTAAAGAGGAAGATGCCCGTCATAGCGGACGACTACGTGGACATGGACTTTGGGACGGGTGATTATTATTTATATTATGAAACTCATAAGTACGAAAATTGTTCTCAATATTTAATATATAGTCCTAGCACACAGGCTGCCGGGACCCCGGATGGTTAAGGGTCACTTCTATGAACATTAGCAATACGCGAGAAGTGGCCAATGCATTACCTGCTTTGAAAGAGAGCCATCTTTATACGTTTCTTTGATAACATCATCATTATACCTCGCTTATGCGAATCGTGACTTATAGTTACATTGCTTGATATGACTTATTGACTTCCAAAATATGATAGTAATCCGTAAGATTATAATGCTACTAGATTGTATAAGACTGTGTCAAAATACATATGACATATTTATATTGATACGTAATATAACCCCTGTAATGCTCAAAGAGGTAGGCGGAGGTATGTAGTGCACTTCCATGTTTCACCAGTTAAGATACCGTCCCACTATTCAATAGCGAGTGACCTTATTGCCATCTACCGGCATAAGTATGTGTTTCAAGTTTGTGTTTGAAAAAAAGGCTTTCTTTTATTATCTATGCAATTTATTATATATCTATGAAATAAGTGTTATTGTTTAAATACGGGATAGTAAAGAATTCGTCATGAATTTATCTATTCAGGTGCTGTGAAAATAACGCCCGCGCACGACCCCAACGACTACGAGATGGGCAAGCGCCACGATCTGCCCTTCATCACCATCTTCGACGACGAGGGAAAACTGTTGGACAACTGCGGACCTTTCTCGGTCAGTTGCTTTACAAAGACATAAATATTAGTCAATCTTCTCGTGGCGCCATCTACATTTATCTCACCTTACAAATGTTACTTGAAAAACACGAGAATATTAGACGTTTATATGGCGCCATCTACATTTAATTTAACTTGCCCTATAAATATCTTGATCTCTCCAGGGCTTGAAACGATTCGACGCCAGACGGGAGGTGATCAGCGCATTGCAGAAGAAGGGCTTGTACCGGGAGACTAAGGACCACGCCATGGTGGTGCCGCTCTGCAGCCGGTCCAAGGACGTCGTGGAACCTATGCTTAAACCGCAGTGGTAAGTGCTTGGAACTAGCTGGCATGTTACTATTATAACAACTATAATTGTTTCCTCATCATTGCATCCGACGGATATATTTCGGCTGACAATAGTAATGGCTCAATATAAATATATTTATTTAGTATAAAATATAAACTCGCCCAGATGGTCGAAGTTGCTACAGGGACTAGCAAAATGAGGGTGAGAGAGAATGATCTGTCAAAGGAGTTTGACGTAGTCACGGCCTTAAGCAGGGAGACGCGCTATCCCCAACCCTCTTCAAATTGATGCTTGAATACGTCATCAGAAAAGTACTTACGCATGACGGGGGAGTAGAGTTGAATGAAAAACATAAAATAGTGGGATAAGCAGATGACCTCGCCCTGCTAGGGTAACGCAAAGAAAATCTCATTTCGATGGCTGAGGTGCTGGAGGATGAGCGCGCGAAGGTGGGTCTTAGAATCAGCTGCGACAAGGCAAAGTACCTTCTGATGAAGAGGGCCAAGGACACTAGGACAGCCAGGGAAGACCTCCAAGTAAGGCAGACTAGGTACGAGGGTGTAAGTAAGAGGGAACCAGAGGGAAGACGAAATTGACATCCGTTAAGATGTTCTGCCGCTGTCCGCCAGGTGCTAATGTCCAAAATCCTGAGTCGGACGACCATGATACGCATATACAAGACGGTCATCCGACCAATTCTGATGTATGGATGCGAGACTTGGACTCTGACCCGGAAAGAGGAGAGTAAGCTACTGGTGGCTGAAAGGAAGGTGTGGCGTATGTTACTGGGACCCACTAAACGAGAAGGTGGTAGCTGGAGGATCAAAAATATTCGGGATATCGAAGCGGTAGTACGGGAGCCCAACATCATTGGAGAAGTAAAGGCCGCCAGACTACGCTGGCTCGGCCATGTGGAGAGGATGGAAGAGGACCGCGCTTGTGAAAAGGGCGTACTGTGGGCGGCCAACTGGAAAACAATGGGAAGCCCTCCGGCTTCCCATATCGCTATAGGTATCGATGGCTGGATGATGTATAGAAGGACCTTACAGAACTGCAAAAGCCCAACTGGAAGTGTGCCCAAGATCGGCGTGAGTGGCGTCTCTTAGTGTCGGAAGCCAAGATCCTCTTTGGGTCGCTGAGCCGGCGTAGTAAGTATGTAAGTATAAAACCGATAATTGTCAGGCCGTTACACGTTTGTCTAATTAATAAATTTACATCCCCATGACCCAAATGGAACTTTTAGTTTATGGCAATCGACAATAATTTGTTTTACCTACCATTACTAAACAGGTACATAAAATGCGACAAGATGGCGGCGGATGCGATTTCAGCTGTGAAATCAGGCGAACTGAGAATCATTCCGGACGTGCACGAAAAGACCTGGTACCACTGGATGGAGGGTATTCGTGACTGGTGCATCTCACGTCAGCTGTGGTGGGGGCATCGCATCCCTGCCTACAGGGTTACCCTGCATGAGAGTAAAGTGAGTAGTTATTGAAAATTTATAACGTAATTCTTAACCAATGATAACTATTTCGACATCTAATGATTCACGTCCAAAATGTTTGATAAAATTGCTAACGAGCCAAAAATCACAGAACCAGCCCACAGAAGTTAATGATCGATTCACTTTATGGCATAACAACACTTTTCGAACATTAGCGTAAGCATTTATTCTATGTACTACTCCATACAGATGGAGGATTTATCTATTCCAAAGGTACCAACTACGAAATATTGAACGATACAATGAGCTGGACTACTTGTATATCATATGGTCCTTTATGGTTGTGAAAGGGAACCAGGCAGAGCGACAGCCACCGGCGGCGATTCTCGCGCTCTGGCCGTAAGAAGGGGCGTGGCCGGCAACGCGTGCGCCCCGCGCCCCGCCCCGCCGCACAACACGCCCCCGATGCCGTACGTTGCACGAACTGATCGTGTGCTCGTAGCGCGTTTAGTTATTTGCATTGTTCATTATCGCATGCTAACGTCCCCACTACCTTCCTAGTCTAAATTTATATAACTCAAAGGTGACTGACTGACTGACATAGTGATCTATAAACGCACAGCCCAAACCAATGGACGGATCGGGCTGAAATTTGGCATGCAGGTAGATGTTATGACGTAGGCATCCGCTAAGACAGGATTTTGATCAATTCTAC